>JAJTUV010000857.1:1205000-1365000 GCA_021653895.1 Mastomys natalensis | reverse complement strand
AATGTGTAGAAATTTCTCTATGGATGAAAACATCAAAGCCAAAGAGTGGCTGTGTTCTCTGCGGCCTTCTAACCTTCTTCTCTATATCCTGTCTGTGCTACAGAACAAGAAGCAACCCCAGACATTAGTATTCACAGACAACCAAATGGACTTCAGGTCCAATAAGCAGTACCATCTCAGGCAACTCCAGCAACTGAAGAAGAAGCTGCTGACCCTTCAGCAGGAGCTGGAGTTCCGCACTCAGGAGCTGCAGGCTTCCTACTGCTCTCTTCTGCAATACCAATCCATCCTAGAGAAGCAGACTTCCGACCTTCTCGTTCTTCACCATCACTGCAAACTTAAGGAAGACGAGGTATCATGAGATTAACCTTTGATGTGTCCCAGGTTGCCCTTGTACGTCCAGCACACAGGCACTGCCTAACATTTCAAAGGGAGGGCTTTGCACCACCTTGTGTGGGCTTGAGAGCCTTCCCTCTTTAGTCATGACCGATCTGAAGGTTAGCAAAGAGAAACAAAATGGACTGGCGTGACTCGGTTGAGAAAAACAGTGTTAATGTGTATGGGGTGTGGGATATAGGGTTTTGTACACACATGTGTGGCATGAGAGGCCTCTCTTCTATTGTTATGGCTGTTAAAATACAAGAGACTCCAGGTCTCTCAGAGGGGGAAAAAAAAAAAAAAAGAGCAAAAGGCCCATTAAATCAAGCACTTTTAGGAAAGTCAGTTGCACAGATGGTAAGACGCCCAGCCCCTGGTCCAGCGCTGGTTCTAAATGGTTACTGAGTGCCATTTTGTTTCTTCAGGCTGGAGTTGTAGAGTCTTAGAGACTTAATGCACTCTGGACATTCACTTATATTGATGCTCCAGGGCAATGGTTTTTTTGTTTTTTTTTTTTTTTTTTTTTTTAAGCGAAGAACAGCATGCCTATGAAATCCCGAGTAAATTCCAAAGACCCACAGAACTCAGATGGTTTAGCAAGGACACAGTCAGTCTTAGCACTGTGGCTCTATATAATAGGGCAAGCAGGACTCATGGGTGTGGCTTCCCCTGACAGTTGCTACTTGCAGGCTTAATAAAATCTCTGAGGAGTGTTTTAGACAGTGTTTTTGCTGAAAGACTAACTCCAGGCTTTAAAGCAGGCTTTAGAGAGAGTATAGAACGTTCTTTAAAAGGCATCATGTGGCCTAGAATGAGCTTTCTGGAAATAACTGGGAGGAGAAGGAAGAAAGGTGATCCGCAAGACCCATTTGGGAAAAGTCTGTGAGCTTCAGCTGTGGCTTAATAAAGCTCGTAAGTGTTCAGACTGGCTGTTCTCTACACCCTAAGCCAGACTCGGACTTGGATAAAGGAACCCCCAAGTTAGCTGGGATGCTACTTAGCAACAAGGACCAGAAAGAGCTATTACCGATAGTCAGAGATAGGTGACCTGTTGCCGTTGTGACAACTGCACATATCACCACAGACCTGAAGTCTGTCATTTAGCCCTGTCACCACATCTACCCAAGACACTCATTCCCTCAGTCACCTGAGGTGGCTGCCAGTGCCTAGCAATCACATCCTTATTCCAAATAACCCAAGTGAAAGGGAAGATTGGGAAGAAAGTATACACCTTCCTCTCAAGGGCACTTGCCAAAAGTTAACACACATACACAGATACACTCACACAACACACATAACAGACACACTACACACCACATGATACAGATAGTTCCTAGGAAGCCAAGAAATGTCATTTTTAAGGAGACATATTATATGGCCCCCAGTCTAAATCAAATAAATGGTCAACTGCTAGGCAGGAGGATAGGATTCGGCACAGTGGTCACTGCCAGGCTTCAATCTGAGAAAGCACTGCAAAATTTATTCTAAACATTCTGCCAACCTCTCTCGATGCCATTAACACAGAAGCATCACACCCACGTCCAAGGCTGGGTTCTGCCAACGGCAGACCCTAAGGTGAGCCTATGAGCACAGTCATGTACTGAATCCAGGAAGTGATTCTAAAAAGCAGGAGGGGGATTTGCAGAAGGGCAAACCCCGAATGGAGTGGATTACTTGTTCTAGGTAAATGAGGGTTCAAGTCCTGGGGAATCTCTGGAAGGTATTGTAGAACATTCCCTGGAGTGAACTTTCCAATCCAGTACCACTCCTGGTATTCCATCCTGGGGGCACTCACTCACTAACACATCTCATCTTCTCTATCTTTCCCCTCTGGTTGAAATAGCAAGCAGCCAAACGTTCTTATACTTGGAATGGGCGTGTGCAAAACAACAGTGAGTGCTCAGAGTTTGCTGTCTACAGGGATCCTCAGACCAATGTAAATAGACACCAACAGAGCTGTTTCTATATACACACTGTATATAGATGCATGCATATATGCATGCACGCTCATGGACGTGTTTAAAAATAGCGCTATAGAAATGTGAATGGGACCAACTCTTCCTGCTATAATACATGACTATCAAATGCCCCTCTCCTTTTGTCCTAAGAGCTACCTTAAACTAAATGATCCTTTCCCGAGAGGAATCTCAGATGTGAAGCAGTTCGTTTAGCCAGCTTAATTAATGGGCCGATTTCTGTGGAGAGTTGGACAGTTTGAAGCAACATGAAGCCTTCCATGGTGACACTCCCCCTTGACTCTTTGAACGCATATAACATAGCATGCAGTTTAGCGCGCTCAACCAACATACAATCATTTACTAATTTAAAATCTAGTCCCCTCAACACCATGAGAGAGGTGAGGCTCTGTCTCCTATACGTACCTCACCCAGTGTGAGCATCCTAGAGATTCCTGTCAGTGGATGGCAGATTAGAAAAAAAATCATTTGCATAAGAATCGCACAAATCTCAGAGGAACTTCAGATCATAGCCCTTCTCTATCTCTTGGGAATTTGCTGACATGAGACTGTGTTCATGTGGGACTCGGTGCTTTCCAAATGAGATCCTAGAGAGTGCCTAGGAAAGAAAGGGCATGGCTCAAACCCACTCCTGTTCAGCATCGGATGTTTATTCGGAGAGAACGGGAGAAGATACTAAGTAGGACATCCTGTTTAGTACTTCAATCGTTCACAGTCCGACCCTGAACCGGGGCCCTTAGACCCGCACTATACTTAAATGCTGCTCATGTAGACTTCTAGTTGAGACATGCGCAGTACGGGCTCTCACGGTCTTACCCGTGCTGGCTGTTTGCATGGCTGCAGTGTGCTTCCCCTCCTACACTAACAGGTCATTCTCTACGAGGAGGAGATGGGAACTCATAGTAAGAGCGCTGGGGAGAAACTCCAACTGGCTCAAGAGCAACTTGCCTTGGCGGGGGACAAGATCCTCTCCCTAGAAAGGAGCCTAAACCTCTACAGGGACAAGTACCAGACTTCCCTGAGCAACATAGAGTTACTGGAGTGCCAAGTGAAGATGCTGGAGGGGGAACTCAGCGGACTCATTGGTCAGGTAGGACCTAAGCCACGCCCCTTAGCCAGGAGCTCCCGCAGGCAGAGGTTCCTCAGCGGTTCTCGCTACCGGTCCTAGCCTCTTCCACCCAAGACTTGAACCTCCCGCCAAAAGGAGTTCTCCCGCCATACAATTTTGTAGCATTCAGATTTTTAACCAAGTGTTTGGGGGTAGGGAGAGGGGGGAACAGCACTCAGAGTTTTTGTCTAGCATCCCTGAAGCCCTGGGTCCAATCCCTAGCAAGACACAATGAGTTCAAGGCAGCTTCATAAGACCCATCCCGTCTTAGAAACAGGGGTGGGTGAGAGAGAGAGGAAAGAGAGAGTCGTGATTACGGGGACTGCTGCATCAAAGGATGTGCACATCTTGAGTGATTGCCGTGTAAACCAAAATGGTTCTACCATTCAATACTTTTACCAGCAGTAAAAGAAACTTTATATGTTTTTCTGCTCCTTCTAAGTTGTGTTAAACTGAAGAGTGGGGCAAGAAACTTTCAATGCAATCTTTATTTTATTTTTTTAATCCTAATAGAGGTCAGATGGGTTCTCCAGGAAAAGGCCCAGGTAGATTTGCATGCAAGTGTTTGTAGACAGAGATCTTGGCATTAGCCCGCAGGAGAAAGAGGATCAAAGCTAAGTTACATAGAGAGGGAAGCTGCCCTGCAGTCTCCCAAAGGCCTTGGCCTACTCCAAAGAGAGACAGGGAGCTGCAGGAAGTCCCAGAGCTGGAGTTGAGGAAAAGGTCACCTTGCTACCTGCATGTTATCAATACCGAGTGTGGGCTGCCCCTCTGTGACTTGGGCAAAGCAGTTTTCTTCAAGGGCCAGGAAAGGCCCTTACATGGCCTGCAGCTAACAGCAGCCCTTGCAATAGCTAGCGAGAATCCCTAGAAAGCTTTTCACTACCAAAGGGATCTGGCTTCCGCTGAATTAGCAGTTTTAATCCTTTTGCATTGACTTATGGAAGTTTCTTCTTTGCTATGTTGCAAGTATTCCCCACTGCCCATAGCATTTCACTTGGCTTTACTTAGGACATTTTTACCATGTGCACGCTTTAAACATCTGCAGAGTTGAAGCCCCCACACACCCCTATAGATTCCAGGGTTTACATCTTGCTTTGGAAGGTCTCCTCGATGCCCAAGATCATAAAAGTCTTTTTTATTAGTTTTATAAGTTTTCAATTTTCTGTCTTTAGTATTCAGTCCGTATGTGCATAGGGAATGAGACGTGGCTTTAATTTTACACTTATGTAAGTGACTCTCCCGGGGTCCCCGAAACATTCGCTGAACATCCCAACCCTCCCCCACTATTGAAGCGTCCACTTGCAGGAGCCATGATGAGGTACACTAGGGTCTCAGGACTCTCCCTTATTTGCCTTCCTCCTACCTGAGGCAGTTTCTCAGGGTCTGTGACTGACAGCCTGTTGACAGTACCTTGTAGCCCTTCCTCCCTCACTGTGTACTTTAAACTTTTCTCAAGCATTTTGACTTCTTGATGAAATTCACACATACGTCATCTAATCGCTCACATTACATATCACTGTGGGAGATTAGCGAGCCCTGGGAAGCATAATGTGTTATGATTTTATTCATTTGTTTTCATTAAGGGTTTACACTTTCCTTTATAGGCCTGGTTTTATGAAAGGAGGAGGTTTGTTTGTTTGTTTGTTCATTCGTTCGTTTGCTTTGAGATAGGGTCTCACTATGCAGTCCTGGCTAGCCTGGAATTTTCTATCTGTAACAGGATGGTCTTGAACTCACAGAGATCTTCCTGCCTCTGAGTGCTGAATGAATATGCTACATGGTGCTACTATGTCCAGCCTGAAAAGGAACTTCTCTGTAACTTAATCTTAAGAGTTATGGGGGGGCTGAAGAGTGGGTCGGCAGTTAGGAGTACAATACTGTGCTCTTGCAGAGGACCCCGATTCAATTCCCTCCACTGCAACTGTCTGTGACTCCATTTCCGGGATCTGATGCCCTCTTCTGTCCTCATCAAGAACTGCACACAAAGTGCACAGATACACACGCAGCTAAACACACATACATACTAAAAAAAAAAAAAAAAGAATGATTACTGGTATACAGTAGAATTTATCTCTTACCAGACATTTTACCAAGCTTACTTGCTAGATTTGCAACTGAACATCATGGATTTTTTTTTTCTCTAAACTTCACTTTTATCTTCAAATTTTACTCAAGCCGGGTATAGTGGCACACTCCTTTAATCCAGCTCTTTGGAGGCAGAGGCAGGTGTATCTCCTCTGTGAGTTGGAAGCCAGCCTGGTCTACCCAGTGAGTTCCGGGACAGCCAGGGCTATATAGTGAGATTGTCTCAAAAACAGAGAGAAGGGAGGCGGGGCTTACTAGCTTTCATTTAGTCTCATTGGACTGAGCCGAGGGAGGCGTGCTTACTACTTTCTTTAGTCTCATGGACTGAGCCGCCTTCCCGCGCATCTTTCTTCTAGAGCTCACCACTAAGCACAATCCCATTCTTATGCTAGTAAACTTTTCTCTAGTCGAAGTATGACTGTTTATGTCACTGCCAGACACGAGGGCACATGCTTATAATCCCAGCATTGGAGAGGTTGGGGCAGGGAGATCGTAAATTCAAGGCCAGCCAGGGATACAAAGGAAATTTAAAGCCAGCTTTGGCTAGACCTGTCCTTTAACAAAATGGATAATATGTCCTCATGTTAATAAATATTCATATATAGAATAATCCTGTGTTTGTAGGGTAAATTCTACTTGATTGCGATGTCACTTTTAAAACATTTTTAAATTATATTTAAAGAAGCAAGATTAGTTTGACAGTTTAAATGTCTATCTATCAATATAACTATCTATCTGTCTACCTTTATTTTTTTATTTTTTCCTGGGAATTAAACCTAGGGCCTTGCACATAGGCAAAGCTTTCCACCTGAGCTATGACCGTAGCCCCTCGTGCTCTCATCTCTGACATCTATGATCCTAAGATGAGTGAGGAGCTTTCTGTACTTTCCTAAGGCTTTAAAACAGTTCGTGTCTCATAGGAAACGGCTGTTTCTTTAAGATGACAAACGACCCCAGTATTTGTTCATTCTCGTGCCTAGTGGGGTCTCTACCCAACCCACATTCTCAGACTTTCCTATTTCCTATAACAATTTCTTCTTAATTCTTTCAAAAATGGTTGTGAGTGGCAAGCTTTCTCAACATTTTCCCGTCTGTCCAAAGATTGTTTGGACATAATCTGAATGCTGGGCAGCTGGATGTACAAACTGACCAAACCGTCTTCCCTGGGAGGTCTCTGAAAGCCTTGCTGTGCCACTTTGTGCTGCTCAAGGACCAAAGCCCAGCAGGTGATGCCAATCTCCATCCTGCGTTTCAGAGGTCATAGGTCACCTCTTTCCCCTGGTCCCGGGGGACAGGACAGACTAAAGATGTTTTCGATTAGTCTTTATCACGCCGCTCAAACTTAACTCTACCTTTCATCCAATGATCTATACTCAAGAATTTTTCTTTTATGACCTAACTCAATTTCCATTTTTATTCTATAGTATGGAGATGATATTAGAAGCTATAGGTATTTTCTTGCTGTGTCTTCAGTTTTCCATTATGTTTTCCAACCCTTCGCCTCCTGTATGCTAAATTATTTACATGAACATCGTGTGTGATCAATGCTGGGTTTCTGGCTGACCTTTCTCCAGCTTGCTCAGGGACAGCTTTCACGCCAGTGAACACGAGCTATTTCCAACTTTGCCTGAAATTAGAGTGCTTTGGGAGTTAGGAAGACAAGGCCTGCCATCCACACTAGAACTCTGAGCTATTTTTAGCTGTGTGCCTCGGTTTCCCCATTACTAGTGAACTTCATGCATGATTTCAGCTGTCTAAGGAAAAATTTTAGATATAGTGGAGCTGTGGAGGTGGCTCAGTGAGGAAAGCACTTGCCTTGCAAACAAAGGACCTGAGTTCGATCCCCTAGATCCCACGTAAAACGGCTGAGTGTGGTGGCGCTAGCTTGCAATCCCAGCTTTGGAAATCAGAGATAGAAAGATCCCCGCAGCTCATTGACCAGCCATTCTAACCAATGAGGCCCTGTCTCAAAGACCCCTCAAGTTTTCCTTTGACCGCCACAGACACTTGCATACATGTTCTCTCTCTCTCTCTCTCTCTCTCTCTCTCTCTCTCTCTCCCCACACCACACACACACACACACACACACACACACACACACACATATAAAACATCCTGGCAAAAAAGTCCTATTGATGAGAGTCTCCAATGTTCTAGCCTTCTTGAAGGACAGTTATATAATATCTATTTCAGTTTGAGCCTCAGACTACAGTCCCCACTGTAGGAGTTTAGTCTATACACTTGCCAAAGGTACTCAAAGACTGATGCGCAGAAGTATTCAGTTCACCTTTGTTTTAGAAAAGAACTACAAATAGCCCATGCACCCATCAACAAGAAACTGGCTAAATGCATTTTAAAGCAATTGGAAGATAGCACAGAATGGAAGACCATCGTGCCATGAGTAAATCTCTAAGACATCTTAAGTTTCAAAATCCATTGCCATGTCTTACAAATCCAACACAACCCGTTATCCTATAGATTCAGTTATAATGTCAGGGCAGGGATAAAAGTTCTAGGAGGATGTGCACTTTTTCCTCTCTGAAAACTGGAGAGGGTCCAGGGCTAGAGGGGGGAAGTCAAAGGGAAATAAATACTTGCCAACAAGGTCTCGGTATGGAAGAAGACAGACACAATGTTTATTTAATTTGAAAGTAATTTAAGAATAAGATAGATGGGCTGGAGAGATGGCTCATCAGTTAAAAGCATTGACTGCTCTTCCAGAGGTCCTGAGTTCAATCCCAGCAACCATATGGTGGCTCACAACCATCTGTAATGAAATCTGATACCCTCCTCTGGTGTGTCTGAAGACAGCAACAGTGTACTCATATACATAAAATAAATAAATCTTTTTAAAAAAATAAGAAGATGATAGACTTGGAGGAGATAGCTCAGTAAAGTCCTTAACCTGCAAGCATCTGTCTCAGATTTGAGTCCCAGGAGTCAAGTAAAAGAAAGTCAACCTTGAAAGTATTCTTGTATTCTAGCATCCAAGAGAGAGACAGGAGAATCCCGGGGCTTGCTGGCCAGCCAGTCCAGCCAAATCAGTGAGTAGCAGGTTCAGGAGGAAACTGTCTCAGAAAATAAATCAAGGATTGATTGAGGAAGACAACCAGTGTTGACCTCTGCTCTCCACACACGTGAGCATACACATGCATATATCTGCATGCATGCACACATGCACAGAGGGAGGGGGCAGAATACAGCAGATCTACAAATAACAACAAATTGTCACGTGAGCACATCATTAAAACAGTGTGCAGTGACCCTCATCTGTAAAAGCAGGCTATCCAGATATGCCTGGAACATTGACTCACAGCTACCAAAAACATCGGTAACACAGGGTGTCACAGGGGAGGGACCTGAGTCACAGAAGACACAGACTGTTGGGGACTTTCATCTTGAGTCTGCACTGGTTGATATTTTTTCTTTTGATAAGGACGTTCTTCTAACCAAAGGTGAACATACACTTTTAGGACATGAGTCTACTTGTAACCAGAACTTTTATTCTCCTGGAGTAATTGTCTCTGGGCTTACTACCTCGGTCTGCTAACCTAGGCCTAAGTCTGGAAGCTTCTAGCCTCCATACAATCTTATCTAGGCCTAGAATGTTTTCATCCTCTGAGATTTGCTGCTGAATAATCTCACCCATTCCTAGTTCTTTCCGATCTCTGGCTGGCTCAACTCAGCTGATCTGGTTGCAAACTCCTCTCCCAGCTGACTGATTCAATCTGACTTTTTTTCTCTCTGCCTGTCCTGAATTGCTCTGCTTGGCCTGATACTAACTTTGGAAATCTGTTCTGATTTTCTAGCTCCTTCTCGCTCTGTCTTCTCCTCTGTTTAGCTTGTTCTGCCCTGTGACCTGTCTCTCTGCAATTATTCTTGTAAAACTGCCTCTTTCCTTTCTCCCCATCTCTGCTCTGCCCCTCAAGTAGCTTCCCTTTCCCCTCTCTTCATGTGAGAGTTGGGCATATCCTATTCAGTCACATCTTTCTGATTTATCACTTTTTCTGCCTCTCAATTAGATATCACTTTCAAGCAGAGGTGTTTCCTTCTACAAACTATACCTTCATTGTTTGGGATTAAGGGTTTGCCCTAAGGGCCTGTCTGTATTCCAGACAGAGGGTTTAAAAGTGTGTGCTAAAGTGGAGCCACACAGAAACAGGTTGGTGTTTGTTGGTTTGGTTTGTTTGGTTTTTGGTTTTGGTGTTTGTTTGGTTTGGTTTTCAGTAACTAGCACAATCTTTGGGTTCACAGTGTGATCAAATACCCTGCAACATCTAGTAAGACTTGGAAGTTGACTTGAAAATTCCAAACAAAGCCCATCCATTGTTTTTTTAAATGTCCCAGAACTCTGAGAACAAAGGCGACCACTCGAAGGTTCGAATCTACACTTCTCCGTGCATGATTCAAGAGCATCAGGAGACCCTGAAGCGACTGTCTGAAGTCTGGCAAAAGGTTTCTGAGCAGGATGACCTAATCCAGGAGCTTCGGAATAAACTGGCCTGCAGCAACTCTTTGGTACAAGCCTCATTTCGCAACCCGTGTCCTAACAGACTCCCCGTAGAGCCGTGAGGAAGGGAAAAGGTGGTTGTGTGGGGGGGGGGTGTCACCTAATCTTTTAGCCAAAGACTCCTCAAATGACCCTGCCTTGTGATCATTTTGGGGGGGGGTGGATGTGTCCTACCATATTCAATTCAATATTCTAAAGAGATACAGCAAACACAAATTCCGTGTTCCTTAATTTTCCTTGAAGTATTTATACTTTCACCCACTCCACAAGAAACTTCCTTAGCCATCACTCTTGGCCACTGGTAAATTAGACACTGTTTCCCATAGCCTTCCCTAAGCCTTCTTCCTAAAGCAGACCTTATAATGCATTGAAGTTCAGAATGGACCCAAAGTGAGGCCACTGACAGTGTAATTCCCTCTCTATCCCAAGCCCACAGGGAGGGCACTGTGAATTACTGTAGTTATACCACAAATTTATACTGCAGGAGGAATCCACTGCAAAACCGAGTGTGTGTGTTACTGATCGCTCACCCTGACTGGCCTGTGACCTCTTGCAGGTTCTGGAGCGTGAGGAGGCTTTGATCAAATTACAAGCTGAATTTGCTTCCTACACAGCCACCCACAGGCATCCCCCTACCTCCTCAGAAGACTGTGAAGACATCACAACGGTGGGGTTCCTTTGCTTCTCCATGGGATTAGACTTGAGGGAGGTTCATCGCTTCTGGGTTTCTCTGGTTGATTTTTTTTTTTTTTTTTTTGATAGTATGGTTTGTAAGTGTTCTGCATTTGTGTTATCTTGGCCAGCCCTGCCAAAACGTTACTGTGGATAGCGTACTCCAGCCCAACAACTATGGCAACATTAGGTAGACTGTAGAACTACTACCTCTATCACTTCTAAGTCCATCCCGGCATGATAGTACTCCTGTTGGCTTGACAGAGTCAGATTCTACAAACATTATGTCTAGAGATAAAAAAAAAAATGGAAAAAGTTATCAATACAAACCCATTAGTCTTTTCTTTCTTACTCTATAACTTCAAAGCAATATCAAAACTTGGCCTAAGGAAATGACTCAGCACTTAAGAGCTCTCAAATTGCAAAGGACCCAAGTTCAGTTCCCAGCACCTATATGAGACGGCTCATAACCTCCATCCAGTAACTTCAGCTACAGGAGTGTAACCTCCATGGGCACTGGTACCTGCATGCACTTATCCACACACAAACTCACATGCACAAGCGTAAAATATTTTTGGAAGAGCTATCACACCGGGCAGTGATGGCGCATGCCTTTAATCCCAGCATTCGGGAGGCAGAGACAGACAGAGACAGACAGAGTGGCAGAGAGAAGAATAACTATGTATTACTTTTCTCGTTGCTGTGACCAAATACCTGGCAAGGTACACCTTAAGGAGAAAAAGGTTTCTTTTGGCCCACACTTTGAGGATGTAGTCATGTGTCCTCGTAGCAGTGAGTCCAGCACCATGGGGTGGCTGGTCACATTTTATCCACAGTCAGGAAGCTGAGAGAGATGGATGTCGGTGTTCAGCTTGCCTCTCCTTTGCATTCACTCCAGGACCCTAGCCCAACATTCCGGTGGGTCTGCCATCTTAACTGAACCTTTCTGAAGGCACTCTCATAGACATGCCGAGAGGTTTGTAAATCTTGTCAAGCTGACATAAAGATCAGCCATAACAACCTTCCTCCCACCATTTCATATTGCCTACCCAAAACTCTGCCCACCTCCCCATCCAGATGTGCTGTCTGCACATTAGCTTCTCCCAGAAACCTCCCCTTCCCGATGTTGGCATGGGCTGCTATGTCTTTGAACCCCCACAGTGCCAACACAGGGTCACTGGGTGACTTTCCTGCATTTCTCCAGTTGTTACCTGTCTTTTTTTTTTTTCAAGATTTTATTTATTTATTTTATGTATATGAGCACACTGTCGCTGTCTTCAGACACATCAGAGGAAAGCATCAGATCCCATTACAGATGGTTGTGAGCTACCATGTGGTTGCTGGGAATTGAACTCAAGACCTCTGGAAGAGCAGTCAGTGCTAAGCCATCTCTCCAGCCCCTGTCACCTTTGTCTTTATGCTGCAGCTCTCCCTAATGACTTAAAAATTATCTAATAATTCCCTCAGCATGCTGGATGCCAAGCAGTCCATTTCTGGCCTTGGCCCATGCTCTGCCTCTTCAGCACTGGGAAGGCAATGCCTTCTTTGGGATGTAAGGAAATATTTGAAGAATCTGCCTCCAGCACAATGGAATGAACCAGAGCTGTTCATCTCTTCCCACCCTTCCTCCACTGCTCCCATGCTGACCCCTCAAGCCTCCTCTCACGCCTCCATCTAGTTCCTTGACCATGGCCCATCAGTCCTTGTGTCAAAGTTCTCCCATAGCTATTCCAGCATGCTCTCCCCAACCCTTCTCCAGTAAGTCCCTGTATGGAGATCCCCTTCCCAATGAGGTCAACCCACCATCCTATTTACAAAGGTGACACTCGCCCTTCCCCCACACCCTGTGCACACCACCGTGTTTGCTTTGCTCTGTGGTATTTCCATAGCCCTCACTGACCTCTGGTCAGCTCTGTAGGTCACTGTTATCATCACTGTCTCTCACTCACTGCTAAAGACCAGCTTCCCTGGGCAAGGATGTGTGTGTGTGTTCTATGCCCCACTCTCCCTGGTACCTAGGATGGTTCCTAGCTGGAAACTCCAGCTAGATATTGAATGCCAGGATGACATTCTGTGTGAGCATGGTAAGTCATCCTTTCCCTCTTAAAATGATTAATTTAAATGTCTGTCAGATTGAGGTGTAATTCATAAAACACGTTGGTGGTTAGTCTATCCACAGGATTAGGCAGCAGTTACAGTACTGTCCGAGTCTAAAAGATTTTCATCACCCCTGAGGAGGAACTCCAGCCTCCACTGGCCTCTTGATAGTCTCTTCTCTGGTGTCTGTCCCCAAGCTTCCGCCAGGCAGTGTGGCACATGCCTTTAATCCCAGCACTTGGGAGGCAGAGGCAGGTGGATTTCTGCGTTCGAGGCCAGCCTGGTCTACAGAGTGAGTTCTAGGACAGCCAGGGCTACACAGAGAAACCCTGTCTCGAAAAACCAAAAAAAAAAAAAAAACAACCTTCCAATAGTTAAAGAGACAGTTGAGTCAAAAGTGTTTGCTCATGCAAGCACAGGTGCCTGGCTTTGACACCAAGCACTCATACAGAAAAATTGAGTATAAAGTCACATGTCTGATCTCAATGCTGAGGAAGCAGAGACAGACCCTGAGAACCAGTCTAGCCAAGTGGGTGAGACTCAGTGAGAGACACTGTCTCAAAAACAAACATAAATAATAATAAGGTGGAGAATGATTGAGGAAGACACCGGAAATCAACCTATGGCGCCTGCGTGCAAACACATGCCTGCACACACATCCACACGCTAAAGAAATAAAAAACATGGAAGTATGGAAGAGAGGAGGGAGGGAGGGAGGGAGGGAGGGAGAGGGAGGGAGGGAGGGAGGAGGAGGGAGGAGGGGAAAAAAGAAAAGGAAAGAGGAAGGAAGGGGAAGAAAGAAAAGAAGGAAGGAGGAAGGAAGGGGAAGAAGAAAAGAAGGAAGGAAAGGAGGGAGGGATAAAGGGAGAAAGGAGGGAGGAGGAGAAAAGAGTTTGATTCCTTTGACCTCTCATCCTGCTCTGCCTCCTTCCAACACTTAGATCCTAAAGCACCTGCAAGAGCAGAAAGACAGCCAGTGCCTGCACGTGGAGGAGTACCAGAACCTTGTGAAAGACCTGCGTACAGAGCTGGAAGCCGTGTCAGAGCAGAAGAAAAAGATCATGAAGGGTAAAACCAGGCCCGTGAGCCATAGCTGGGAAGCGGAGGGCGCCCAGCCTCTGACGGGTAAGCAGTGCTGTCTCACCCACACTAGACATGATGAAGCTGAGCTTGACCTCCACGGGCTGCGGAGGAGACGTCATCCGTCATTGAGAAGAAGGACAAGGAGACTGTCTTCCTGCAGTACCGGCTGCAAGACCTGCAACAACAGTACACAGAGTCGCAGAAGCTGTCCCTAAAGAAGGACAAGGTGAGCTAGCCCTCCATGGATTCTGATTGGAACAGCCAAGGAGGCAAGTGTGAAGCCAGTCTTGGCCAGGAGCTTCTCTGCCTCAAGTGGCTACCTACCATAGAGACCAAGGACTCTTCCACCCAGGCATCACTCACAGAACTTCTTTGGCATTTCTAATAGCAAGTGAGAACGGGGTGTGACGCTGGGCATGGTGGTGCGCATGTCTGCAATCCCAGCATTTGGGAGGCTGGGGCAGGAAGATTACAAGTTCAAAGCCAGCCTAGGCTCCATAATGGTCCCCCTGTGTCAAAAACAAATCACATACACGCACACACAAAAATTCACAATTGCCTTTTGCATATATAAATCGGGGCTATGGAATGTTAGTGGAGCTATGCGATAGTCTGTGAGGTCTTGGTTACTGTTATAAACCTGTTCCTGGAAAAGCCAAAAACCAGTTGCCAAGAACGGGAAGATTTTAAAACCAGTACAAGCTTACTGGTCAGCACAATCCAAACCCTGTACTTTCCTCAGCACTATGAAAAATAACACAGTTAATTTTTTCTTCGTAATTAAAACCTCTTGTGTTAAAATAAGGCTGAAACCCACCAGTCAAAATAGAAGCATCCAGAAAAGTGGATCGTAAAAAAAAAAAAAGCAAGGAGTCTACAGATGTATTCATTTAGCACCCTTGAGTGCTTACAATGTGCTAAATAAACATGGTTCTACACATTGACACATACACCATGAAACATGCTACCACCCCATCCTTACGGGCACTCGTATCATATGTTGCACAGGCAGATGGGTACCACCGAGTAATGGCTGATACTCCAAGAAAGAGCTGAAGGCAGGGTCTTAAGGAAAACAGTTCAGAGGGGCACAGCAAGTACAAAGACCCTCCAGATCCAGGAGGCTAGCTGAAGCTAAGATGGGCCTGGATTCCTGGTTGCAAAGCCAGACAGGTAACCTAAGTAGGACTGAATCATGAGTCTCCTGGGATATAGCTATAAAGACTTGGGCCTTTTTCTAAGTAAGGACGGAGCCAGCAGAGAGTTTCGAACACAGGTAGCTCTGGCTAGCACTCTGAAAGTTCGCATCTGGCTGCTTCAGTAAAAATAGCCCAAGGGAATCCAAAATGGTAGCAAAGAGCACGTGGGTTTCAGTAAACGCTTCACTTTCGGGACATTCACCAGCAGCCTGCGTGGAATCAGATGGTGCGATGGTACACAAAGATTCCTTGTAACTTGTAACGGGACCAATGGCTGGTACTTGGGCCTCTCCCAGCATCCCTTCTTTGTCATCCTCAGTTGCTCCAAGACAAGGATGAGAGGCTGCAAGAGCTGGAAAAGAAGCTGGCACAAGTGCAGAACAGCCTCAGAGAAAAAGAGGCGGAGATGGAGAAGCTGCAGTATACGACAAAAGAACTAGACGCAAACCTCCAAGAAGTGAAGCAAAGCACATCCAAAGTAGACTTGAGGGTCTGCGGGCCGAGATCCAGAAGCTGAAGGAGAGTCTTGAGGAGGCCAAAGAGCAGCTGAAGGTGTCAGGTGAGACCCAGACTCACATTGCCCCACCACTCTTCCAACCCTCTCTCCACACCCCCAAGGCTTCATCTTGTGGCTCCCAGCAGTTCCTTCAACTCACCTGAACTCTGGCCTCTAAACCTAGAACCCCTCTGAAATCCTGGTCCCACCATTTCCTCAGCCACCTTAGAGGAATGAATGCCCCAGAGGACAGGCCTCTGCATTTGCTTCCTGACATAACGTTCTGGCTCTGTGTTCACCATGCATCCTGTCTCTCGCTCCCTCTCCCTCGTCTTCAATCCTACCCACTCCTTTCGGCTTCCAAACCCACTCTGTTCTGTAACATGTGCTCACCTCTCTGAGGAGATTGCTTTCTTCGCTCATCCGCTCAACAATCTCTTCTCACCTTGGTACAGGGTTTCTTCGGGATGATGACGACGGTGTTTTGGAGCGTTTTGGTTTTGTTTTTTTTTTTGTTTTTGTTTTTTTTTTTCGTTTTTTTCAAGACAGTGTTTCTCTGTGTAACAGCCCTGCCTGTCCTGGAATTGTCTTTGAAGACAAGGCTGGCCTCGAACTCACAAAGATCTGCCTGCCTCTGCCTCCTGAGTGCTGGGATTAAAGACGTGCACCACCACACGTGGCGCAGGGACAAGGTTCTTATCTTGATAGTTATACAACCTTGAGAGCTCATAGAACTCAGCGTATTAGGCACTCTAAAGAGGAACATTCAATGCTAGGTGAATTGGTTGTCGATGTAGATAGAACATGCAGAGCCTGGCTCCTCTCTCCCTAGCTCTGCCCTGACAACATTAGCCACCCACACTCATTTCTTGGCTTTGAACACTTACCCTCAGTCTGACACAGACCTCACACTTATTTCCTTATCTCCATGCCCTGACTAGAGTCCTCCATCCCGGCAGGGGCTGCCCCCACCCTCTCTGGATCCATAGTCATTCCTTAACGAGACTTTGCAGAAATGATCAGAAACTTTACAGCTGTGATCAGCCCTGCCTTGGAAGGACCCAACGCCCCCTCAGCTGTTCCAAACTGGGAAATAATCTCTTCTGTGCTTGGGGGTTTTTTTTTTTTTTTTTTTTTTTTAATCTTCCTGACCCCTTTTTATAAAACATATGATTCCTTCTTCAGTGACACCATCTTTCTTCCTGGTATCTCAGACTAGGACATTTCAAGAAAAGAATGGGAAGACTGTGTTTAAACAAAAGTAGGTGAGGGAACACACTCAACCAAAATAAAATTAAATAAATAAATATAAATAAATAAACAAATCCCCAATGACAGCTCAACCTCTTCCCTCAGTGGAGGCAGGGGGATAGAAGAGTATTGCTGGAAGTCTTCTCCAATTGAATACATTCCTGCTTGTTTGTCTTTATTTATTTAAGACAGAGTCACGCTATGTGGCTTTGGCTGGTCTAGAACGTACTGTGTAGACCAGGTTGGTCCCCTAAAGCTCTTCCTGCCTCTGCCTCCAATCTACACTACCATGCCCAACTTGCACTGCGATTTTCTAACGTGATCTTTCCCTACCCTGGGTCTCTGGATGCTGCTTCGAGTCTAAGCATTTCTCTCAGGCCGTCAATCTTCTGATCGCTCTCCGAGCTACCTTCTTGTTCAGCTGCAGTCGAGTCTCAACTAATCCTCCCTCTCCCGCAAGCTCTTCACAGCATGCTTGTTCCAACAATCCCTCCCTAGAACAGATTCCTCCTCCTCCTAAGTCTGAATCAGCTTCTCTCCCTCCTCTCAAGTCCATCCCAGTGTCATGGCTGAGTCCATGGCAGGGTGAGTTTAACATGGCAGGGTTCTCAGGCCAGGATGTTGTAGAACATGTGCTTTGCATGTTTAGTTTTTGGTCCCCACACCAAAAAACTAAATCAATAAATAACATTTCTGTATTCTCCGTAATCGCTGGGTAATCATAGTACTCACCAGACTAAACTCCTGGAAGACTGGGATTTGTCCCTAATAACAGGATGAGCTACACAGGTGATGCGAACAGTTTCTAGCAATTCGTTTCGTTTTAGTCAGGAAGAATCCATGGCTGAAGGGTAGTTGAAGACAGACAATTTAGCAGAATTCCTGATGGCATCAGGCAAGGGGAGTGAGGACAGGCCAGAACTGAATATGTCACCGAATAAAAGTCTTTAATGAGTCCTGACAAGCATTCAACTCCTTCCTCTCACACGGAGCCCTCCTTGGCTTCTTCAGATCAGAATCTAACCCAGTGTAAGGAGGAAGCACACCTATCTGCAAGCAACCTAGAGGATGCTCACCGGAAAATCGAGAACTGCCTTCTCCAGGACAAGCGGAAGGACGATGTCATTAAGGAGCTGCAGAGCGAGGTACAGAAGCTGCAGAAGGTGTCTTTGGAAACTGAAGAGGAACGAAAACACAACAGGTACCCCAACCCCAGCCCCAGCCCCGGCCCCAACCCCAGTCTCTGGACCACAGGTTGGCAGCTGCCCAGAAGGAGGGTAGTGAGATGGCAGGCCCTAGGGTGGGACCATCCCCACAGGCCCTGAAGCTCCTCCTATGATCGCCTTGCTGTAGGCAACAGTTGCAAGAACTGAGCTCAGAACTCAGCAAAGGCCAGAGAAGGCTTTCGAATGCAGAGAAGGAAAAGTTGCTGCTTCAGAAGACACTGAACGAAGATGAACAAAAAATAGACGAGCTGCTTCATAGTTCCAAAGTTTCTGAGCAGAAGGTGAGAGAGCAGGCAGGCAGCCTGTCCCACCTGGGGCCACATAGTTCAGTCTTTAGAATGTTCCAGAGTCTATTATTAGACTGCTATGCCAGCCACTTGGGAGCCAGTTCCCATAGCCAATAGTAAGTGTTTTCAAAAACTATGTTTAAAAACCAGAGGGCAATGCAGATTGTCACATTGGTTACTTGGCTGTAAAACAGCATGACCAAGGAAACTTATTTGGGTTTTATGTTGCATTGGGTTCAAGTCCATCATGGCGGGGGAGGGGGGAACAGGGAGGAGGGTTTGGTAAGACATGCTGGCTAGAACCGGATGCTTTGAGGTCTCAACATGAACCACAAGTACAACACAGAAATAGGATAAGGCCATAAATTCTCCAAGTCCATTCCCAGTGACGTACTTCCTCAGATCCAATTCCGAGAACATGCAACAACTGGGGACTAGGTATTCAAATGCAGGAACCTATGAAAGTCTTCTCATTCAAACCACCAGAGCTGACTCATTCGTCTGCTTGCTTGCAGTAAATGCTCGCCCCCTGACCTAGATCCCAGCCTCTATCGCTATTCTGATGATCACAAGGCTGCCTTTGTCATCAATTGAAGTCTCTGATCCCCAATGCATCCCTTTTGTGCTTCCTTTGCTTTTTATTCAAAGAAGTTTATATGGGAAGAGTTGGTTAAATGGGCAAGAAGGTCACCATTATAGCAACTGGACCCATACATAAATTGCTTTAGTTAAGTTGTTTACAGAGCATTAAAGCAAATGTTCCAACCACACCTGCTGAGCCCCCTCCTTTGTGTAGAACTGTCTGGATTTCTTTCCCCAAATATAATAGTATGGAACTGTCTTCCCCACCCCGCCTCCCACACCCTTTCAGCAAAGGGAGCTAACAAACTCCATAACGAAGCTAGAAGAGGAACTTCAGGAGATAAAAGGGTTCTTGGAGGAGAAACGAGAGCAACTGAGGAAGAGCAAGGAACAGGAAAAGGCACTGGAGGGAGAGATCGAGGCTTTGCGACATGAAGCGAAAAGGAAAGAGAAGATGGTGAGAGACAGAGAGAGGACCTGGGAAGATCAGACCGTGGATGCGGGGCCAAGAGGGTGGCAGACAGCCAGCTGATGAGCTCAGAGCTCTGCAGAGGATGCTGAGAAGGGGACCAGTTGAGAGGAGAGGAGGAGAGCTGAAGGAGCCACAGGGCACAGGAAGGGAGGGAAGGGGAGGAGCCACAGGGCAGAGGAGGGGAGGGAAGGGGAGGAGCCACAGGGCAGAGGAGGGGAGGGAAGGAGTTTCAGATTAATCCCTGTCTGGGGATCCGGGTGGGCTTCGCTGTTTAATGGGAGAGCAGGCAAAGGAACATGTGAGAAAGCTAGAAGAGGAGAAAGAGAACCTCCAGACGGAATTGAACTCCTGTTCTTCACACCTGGACTCCTCACTCAACAAATACAACAACTCCCAGAAAGTTATCCAAGAGCTCAACATGGAGGTGAGTAGAAACAGCCCCAAAGAGGGGACCCTCCTCTCTCTGCCTTCACTGACTACAGGCACGCAGGCCCTGACAGCTCATCTCATGTCTTAACGGGTGAGGGAGGTGGCTACAGATCCTGGTATCCGAGGTGGGGAGCAGTGGGGAGCTTCTTCTGTAAGTAGTAGGTTTCTTTTCGTACTTGGGGAACCCCTGCCCCAAACTACCTGAAATTTTCCACCAAATCTTCCAACGTTACAAATTAGACAAAGAACTCTGAATACGTTGTTGAGAGAGAACATTCTCAAACCTAATTGGAAAGCACCAAAAGGCGCCGGGCGAGGGCGTTTGATTCCGGCTCTCGTTTCGTTATGCAGATGAAAGGCATGGAGCCATGACATCTAGGAGCTGCTCTTGAATTCGCTCATTCTCTCATTCTCTTTGCGACCTACCCTCCTCCGTCTGCTTCCCTCTTAACAGAGTATACATTACCATGATCCCCCATTTACAAAGGAAAGAAAGGCTGAATCCCAGGGCCACTAATTAGTAAGTGATGGGATGTACCAGTGTTTGAACCTGGATCATCCAACTTTGACGCACGTTCTTTTTCTCAGCACACACGGTGATGCTTTCCCAGCGGAATATATTATACCTTTCTGGACAAGAAAAAAAAAATACTTAGTACTTAGAAGACCAGTCTCTTGAGCTATAGATGAAAACCAGGCCTCCCTTAATCTTTCATAATAAAAAAAGATCCAAAATCGCAGGACTACTCTAAGCTTAAATTGAACACTTCCCAACAGCGCTTTGTGACCCACTGTGGTAACAAAAAAAGTCACATGTCTGAGTGATGTCACCACCAGCCATTTCTTGCCCCTGAGAACTGAGGAACTAACCTTGCACTTGTAATTAATACTAACTAGTTTTGAGTTTACACAGTGTACAGCCCAGGTATTCCTCCAGATTTGCTCCTCCACAAGACAAGACTCCCGGAAGTGAGAGCACCAATATTGGAATCCCTTTGCTCCAAAAGTAAAAAGCGATCTGGTTGTTTTGTTCTGTTTTGCTTTGCTGTTTGGTTTTGTTTTGTTTTGTTTTTAATGTGTGAGCATTTTCAACTTTTTTTTTTTTATGTTCAACTTTTGAAAAAGCATTTTGCATCGATGTGATAGATCCACTGAATGAATAGCAGCCTTAGAAATGGGCTTAAGTTCGCCTTCCAAATATGTACTTCTTTAATCAATATTCTATATTCTGTTTGGAATTTTTGCTGTTTGAATAGCAAGGAAATATGTAGTAAGAACTTTTGCATTTATTTGACTGTTTCGTGTCCCCACTGTATTTAATAATTTTTAATCATGATGTACAACCTCGTTCATTTGTATGTTTAATTCTACGAACATCTCAGTACGCTCGCTTATAAGTTACAGTCATCTTTCTTTATTCTCACAAGGTGTGTGCTTTCGTATGTGCTATACAGTGCTAGGGATCAAGCCCCGGGCTTTTTGTACACTAGGTCAATGAACTTGTTTATTTTGAGGCAGGGTCTCACTAGCCCAGGCTGTCCCTCAACGTGGTCCTCCCACCTCTACCGCCTGCATGCTGGGATTAAAGGCATGCTCCACACAGTCCAGTCTATGAGTTATTTCTAGTACGATAATTAAATCATTTGTGAACAGCACGGTCCCCGAAATATTTCTTTGATATTTATCTTTGTTTTATTTGTCTTGCCTTATCACATTGGATGGTATCTGCAGTACATGACGGGCTGCAGTTCTTTGCTCTTGATGCCACTGCACCCGCTTTAGTACAGTGTGCCCAATGGGTGTGGCGCGGCCTTGATCGGCTTCCTTCGGTCCTCCGTTACTAAGAGGTTTGTCAGTACAGGTGTTGAATTCTGTCAAGTGCCTACTTCTTACTGTCAAGATAACACCACCGTTCTCCGTAACTCAGTACTCTAGCTGAAGTGGCACCTCTTTGTGTTTCTAGTTTGACTCCTGTTGTGTGTATCACGTGTCTCTCTTTTAATACATACTTAAAGAAATCTAAGAAATGAAATGAGGCCAGTGTAGTTAAGAAATCGTGAGCTGTATTTTTAAGGACAATGGAAAGCCATTGAGGGGATTTCCTCAGAGGGACGAGACACCCAGAACTCTGATTGATGCATGGAAATGTGTTGGGGAAGAGGGAAGCATAGCTATGAGGGAGACCCATTAGGAGGATGTGGAGATCAGAGTCGTACTAGAGAAGACTGACTGAGGGACAGACCATGGGACAAAGCCTGGAATCAAGGATGGCTAAGTGGCTACTCATCCTTAAGGTCTCCCTTCTGCTTCCAGACTTAGAAACAGATCTCTGGACTTAAAGTCTACAAGGAGAGAGGAGATGATTCACATTCACGGTGATTCACATCCCTATGGTGTCGATACACTACAAAGTCTGTTTACACAGTGTCAACTCCATCCCAAACCACATGGAAGACTTGATAGGTCCCCAGCCTGTGAAGAAAGGACTGGGGGCCTGAGGAATAAGCAACAGAACCTGGATCTCAACCCTCATTGTGTGATTCCACATCTCAACTGCCTTTAACCACTCTGGTCTACTCATTGCCAAGTTTAGGACACAGAGTTGTTTTAAATAATACTTCTGCCAAAGTTGTGTTCAGTAAGGACCCCCTTGCACTGTATGATATTTGAATCTCTCACTAGACAGTGTAACTTTTCATTTGACCAAAAACTTAAGGTTTATTATACGACTATTGTGTGGCTATTTTGTGTTGGACTCTGAGGTTCAACAAGGAGGCAGAAATGACCTAAATAAAACAGGTGGGTATGTGTATCATACTCTATGAGCTGGTGTTGGGTTCTAGATCTGTGTGTGTGCAGGTGCACACGGTATTCTTGCTACATGTGTGTGCATGTGGAGACCAGAGGACAACTTCAGGTAATTCCTTATCTGTCATCTCTCTCTCTCTCTTTTTTCTCTCTTTTCTGAGACAAGGTCTCACAGTGACCTAGAAATCACCAAATAGTCTAGTCTGCTTGGCCTGTGAATCCCAAGGATTTACTTGTCTCAATCTCCCAGGACTGGGATTAATTATAAGAGCATACTGTCATACCAGCATCTTTTTAAAAAATTTTATATATATTATGGTTCGTCTACATGTATATCTGTGTACTACATGCATGCAATGCCTGCAGAGGCCAGAGAAGGCATCATATCCCCCATCTGGAGTTACAGATGGTTGTAAGCCACCATGTGAGAACCAGGAATTGAACTTGGGTCCTCCTCTCCAGCCCTGAGACCCATCTTTTAAGACAGGTTCTATGAATCTAACTCAAGTCCTTGAAAGCGCTGTATGGACTGAGCTATCTCCCCTAGCCCAGACAGACGACATCTTTGCATCTGTGAAACATATTACCTAGCAGGTCCCCGTGCTTTTTTTTTTTTTTT
Source organism: Mastomys natalensis (assembly GCA_021653895.1). Taxonomy (NCBI): domain Eukaryota; kingdom Metazoa; phylum Chordata; class Mammalia; order Rodentia; family Muridae; genus Mastomys; species Mastomys natalensis. Next base: position 1,341,719 of record JAJTUV010000857.1, on the reverse strand, counting down.
TTTTTTTTTTTTTTTTGTGATATGGTAGCCATAAAGAGAAATGTAGCTGGAGAGATACAGGGTAGCTTAGAAGGATCTCTGTACTTCGCATCGGTGAGGTGAAGATGTAAGCATGAACGTCAACAGCTATGGCCGAGACCCCAACTCTTGTTTACCTCCTACAGTCACGCATCTGCGCATGCGCGCATGCCAGGGACAGCCTTGATGGTGATGTTCTTATTCCCTAAAGATAGCCCGCCAGAAAGACTCCATCATGATTCTGCAGACACAGCTGGATTCGGCTATCCAGAAAGAGAAGAACTGCTTCCAGAACATGGTTAGTAAAGACGCTTACGAGGATCTTGTGCGGAAGTCGGGCACCTGCCAGGACGACCTAACGCAGGCCCTGGAGAAGGTGAGGCCACGCCTACTCTCTGCCAAGGAAGTATTCAAAGAAATTCGGGAGCTATGAGTGAACAGGAGTCAATTTCTTGTATGACTTGACGGTCCTCAGTGCTTTTTAACCCTTGCCTGGACAGGGCTGACTGCCCAATGAAGGCCTACATTCTCTTAGTTTTATATGCGGTTGTCCTTGTATTTGTTGTAGGGTGGCAGAGATGGTAATTCTAACCAGTCTTCCCACTTACTGGTGATTCACGGACAGAATTTTTCCCAAAGTCTGTTTTGTTAGGGGAATCCTTGGCCCCTCTCTGGTGGTCATGTCTACAGATCAGTGGATCAGAGTAGAACAACTGGAGTGAGGAGGGATAAAAGAATGGGAAGGGAAGTGGAGAAAGCCACCCGCTATCCGTCCCCTTCCCTCTGGACCGCCTGCAACCTGACCATGGGCACCACCACAGAGAGGGCCTGGAACCTTCTATATTAGACACTCAGCAGAGAAGACCAAGGGCCCTGGGGGCCACTCTAATCCACTCTGTTTTTGCTGAAAGCTCACTCATGCAACCTCCGAGACAAAGAGCCTGCAGCGCAGCTTGCAACAGACCCAGGAGAGGAAAGCTCAGCTGGAAGATGAGATCGCGCTTATGAGGAAAGGATGAAAAAGCTCAATATGGAGTTAAAAAAACTGCAGGGCTTCCAACAGCAGAGTGAGCTAGAGGTGAGCGTCTGAGGTGGAGGGGGCGCTCGGGCTCCCTTCCTATTAGAGGTCCACAAGGTCACCTTTGGCAGGCAGAATTATTTAGCACTCAGCCCATACCCTTTGGCTGCTGGGTTCCCTCCACCTTCTCTGCTTCTGGAATGACGGACAGGCAGGAAGATCAGAGCGAGGGCGCCCTCTGCTGGAAATAAAAGGCACACCGCTACACCCACCCTACCCCAAGCCATTCTTCCAGGGTAGAGAGGACACTCTTCTCCTTGCCTGGACCTGCCCCTGCCCCTCCCCTCACTTTGCACTCCTGAACAGGTGCACAACTTTGACAAGAAACTGGAGGAGATGAGTAACCAGGTGTTGCAGTGGCAGAGGCAGCACCAGAGTGACCTTAAGATGCTGGCAGCTAAGGAGACACAGCTCCGGGAATTCCAGGAGGAAATGGCTGCCCTGAAAGAGAATCTCCTTGCAGATGAGAAGGAGGTGGGCACTGTTTGGATTCTGTCACTTCCTATGCACCCCTCCTGACTGGGTAGTTTTTGTGGATGCCAGGAACAAGGTACACACACACACACACACACACGCACACGCACACGCACGCACGTGCCCACATGCATGCATACACTCATACATGTGTGCACACACGCACATAAACATGCATGCATCATTCAGCAGGGAGCAGTTTGGATACTTCTGGGTCATCTCTAATCAAGGCAAAGCCTTGTCCCAGCAAAACACATCAGTTTCCACTCAAACCCACCCCACCCAGTTTGCTGCCCTCTGCCCATTTCCTGCCAGATTTTGCCATCCAAGTGGTTAAGCAGCTTTCTAGATAAGCCACACATCCAGGAACCAGAGCAGGGCCATTTATGGCAGGAAGTCTGAGGACATCTTAGGGTGACCACAGGGCCCTTGCTCAAATTAAACAGAAGCATCTCTTCTTCCCAGTTCTTTTCTTCCATTTGCTGTGATGTTGGTTCAGAACAGTACTGTTTTAGAACACGTCACTCCACTGACATTAGCCTGAGAATCATTACTATAAGTGTACATGTCTGACAGGAATGGCACATCCTCAGAGATGTCACCGCTATGAGGACTGCAGGTCCTGCGTGTGGCAACTCTGGCCTCAGGTTGGACAGCAGAGTTGATTTTTTTTTTCTTTTCTCAGAAAGAAGAATCCATATTTGGGGGAGGGAGGTAGCAGTTGGTGTTCTCATCCCTTATAGTCTTGTTTTCTTCTTGTATGCAAAGCCAACCCCCTGCCTTCAAAGCCAGCGCCCAAAGAGACCTATAGGCACCACCGGGAGAATGACCAGATTATAAACAATGTGGAACAATGGGCAAAGGAGCAGAAGTAAGTATTTGAGACAGCAGTAGGGTGGGTCCCAAGGCCAGGAAGAACTGAGTCTGCCCGAGACTCATGTCACACGTCTGCCCAAGAACTCACTCACACACAACTTGAGAATCAGACAAAGGGGTCTCATCCCTTCAGGCCATCTTGCAAAGCCTGCAACGTAGCAACAGAGTAGCATCCAATGCAGGGCCAGTTTCCATGAGGTACAAGCTTCCTCTTCCCAAGTTGGGAATCCAACCTCACGTGGAACCCACTCCCTTGCAGACTAATGCATCAGCTGAATGTGAGTCCTTAGTGACTGACAAGGCTCTCCCTCCAGGGAAGAGGTGATTGATGTGAGGGCCAAGGAACCAGCAGAAACCCTGCCGGGAAGACCCAGTGCCCATCAGTCAGCAGATCTAGGAAAGAGTCATTCCTCCTCTGTGTGTTTTGTTACAGGATTGCCAATGAGAAGTTGGGCAACAAGCTACGAGAACAGGTTAAATACATCGCCAAGCTGACTGGCGAAAAGGAGTAAGTCCTCGTCTCCGGACAGTTGCCTCTTGGGAGTACCCCTGGTTGATTGACATTCTGTATGGGGACCAGGCCCCAGGGGAAAAAAAAAAAGATCCGGATAGACCTTGAGAGCTCAAACAGTTCCTTTGTAACACTGGCATGTCACTTGACTACACTGGACCTTAATTCCCTCCCTCAATGTCGCAATACAGTGAGGGACTGCCCACATTCCTCCACTCACTTCCTGTGGGTTTCAGAGGCTGAGGGCATTAAGAAAGGAATGAGCAGTGACAGACAGGCTATATGTAGGGACTAAGTGATTGGAGCAGAGGTCCATGAACAAAGGCACAAGGAAGCCATAGTTCTCTGGTGGAACAATTCAAGGCAAGAAATCCAGGTTGAAGGTTCCTCTGCTTTACCTGTCCCCAGGAAACCAAGGCCCCTGAACATAGGGTTCTGCTCTCCCTGTGAGCTTGCTTCACTGCCTGGTCTATGGTTTATCCACTGGAAGTAAGGCATGGGCATGTAGGAAGTTTGAGAACAGAGGTAAAGAAATGAGTGTCTAAAAGTGGAATCTTGGAGGTGGTAAGGTCCAGGCGGTGCGTGGCCTAGGATGGGGATACCCAGGCTCTTTCCAGGGAACATAGAGACTACCGTGCTTGACGTTCCAGGAAGGTCTGGAGAGGGTTTACATGTGGCAACGTTGGCCAAAGCAGCAGTTGTCTCAAGGTCTGTTGTGAAGGCTGAGGTGTCGGTGTCTCGACATCTGGAACCCATTTGTGGCTCCTGGGAGCAAGCTCCATCCTGGGCTTTTACCTTACGCTGGACAATGGGTTGAAGGAGAGAGCAGAACCACTGAGAATGGAGAGTAAGATACCAATGCCGGGTGTAGGGGGGCGCTGTTCAGAATGGAGGGGACACACATACAATGGTGACAGAGAAGAGGCCATACTAACCCTGCCCAGGGACACATGGACTGGGGAACTACAGAAGAAAAGGCCAGATTCTCAGAGAGCAAGTAGATAAAGCATGTGACCAGAGATGAGCCTGAGGACTCATCCTGTCACGTGATGCTCTAAAAAGGACCATGACACTCTCCAAAAGAGGGAAAAGCATTTTATGAAAAGATTTAAAATACTAGTCATAATCTCAAAAGCCCCTTACTCAGTGACACAGACCACAGTAAGTTCAAGGCCTGCCCTAGGCGATCGATCTAGTTCAAGACAAGACTGGGCAATTTAGTAAGACCTCGTCTCAAAAATTAAAAATTGGAAAAAAGCGCCGGGGACATAGTCTAGTGATAGAACACTTGTATGGTTTGAGCAAGACCTCGGCTCAATCTCTAGGACAGATAAAAAAAAAAAAATCAGAATGTAATAGATAACTCCAGGCTTTCTTTTTATATTTTTTCCAAGTTCTAGGAAAACACCATTTTCACCATGAACTCATTCTTGAAATTCCTTGGTCTTATTTGAAGGAAAGCCATTTTAATGATGATGGTGATGATGTGATAGTAATATAATAAATACAATATATAATAAGTCAACTAACATTTGTTACTCGGTATGTGGGAAGCAGCGTTCTAAATGTTTTATCCACTTTGACTTAATCTTTGAGAGACCTCATGAGCCGAGAATACAGGCACTCCTTGACTTAAGGTGGGGCTGTGTGGATAAACTCATTGTAAGTTGAAAATATTATTCATCTGAACACGCATTTAATACCCACAATTTGCCACATGTGGCAGCTTAGACCCACAGTAGCCTGTAGAGCATTGGCTGTGGTTTCCTGGAAGCTCCAGTTCATGGCCATTTCCCAGCATCCCCTGAGAAACCTGGGCCACATCTTGTCAGTCTGAAAAAGAAGCATCCAAGTTCGGAGCACACTTTCCTAGTGTGTATCATTTTCATGCTGTTTATGAAGCCAAAAATATTCTAAGTTGAAGCACTGAGCTGGGATCTCTTCATTTCAAAGAGGAAAGAAATGATCCCAAAGGCTGAATGTCTCCCCCTGTCCCCATAGAGTCTTGTGTCATCCACTTCTCTCAAGACTTGTTAGGAGAAAACCATAGGTTGATAATAGTTATCATCTATTAAGCCATGGGGAAGATACTAAGTTATCTTTCCTTTGCCCTATGTCCGTCTGTACCAATGCGTCTGTAAAATGGGAAGAAAAAATTGGCCATGTTCTCAACAGAACCAGAAACCCTGTACTTTCTCCTCTTCAAAAAGGGGAGTAGAGAGATCTAGAGTGTTGGTTTTAAATGAGAGAGCTTCCCAGACAAAGCTATAAGCATCCAAAGTGAGAAGTGTCCAGAGTAGCCTTCTGGTTCTTCTATCCGATTTCCATCATTTGTCAAACTGAATCCTTGCAAAACAGGCTTAATTGTCTCCATCAAAAGTATAAATGAGAGGCCTAGAGCTGGCAGAGTGGTCCAATGCCTGGGTTTTCCTCACTCTCAGGTCTAAGCTGCTTCTATGGGACACAGGGCATATGTAAGAACCCAGCTCTGAAAAGGTAGACCCTCCTTCCCCCTCCCCTGTGACGCCGCCTGCCTGCCTCACCTCCCTCTCCTTCCCGCAGCCACCTCCATAATGTAATGGTCCATCTGCAGCAAGAGAACAAAAAGCTGAAGAATGAGATAGAAGAGAAGAAGCAGAAGGCCGGCAACACGAGGATCTGTGCCAAGGTCCTAGGCCCATGCAAACTGGAGCCGGCCCAAAAGGGGAAGCTGTGTGGTGCAGTGGGCTGGAGAGGGATGTGCCAGGACCCATCACCGAAAGTGGACCTCACCAAGTATATCGGGTTACCTCACTGCTCAGGTGCCTGCACTACTAGCTATTTACTACTTATGAGGTCTCCTTTCTTTATCCCATGAGCCAAAATGACAATAATGTGGCTTTTTCTTTTTTAAGATAATTGGGTTAGAAGTCATAAAGAAAGAAGAAAACAGGTTACTACAAACCTTTGGTCACGCACTTAGCTTGCCTCGGACCAGTGGTCAGTCCTCATAACATCTGTAGTGTCCCTTAGATCTGAGAATGTTGGGGGTACACAAGTACCTCATATCTCAGACCTCTCCCCTCCCCTGACTCAGTCCTGTTATGGGGTATAGGGAAAAGAGGGAAAGAAAAGACTTCCTCCTGTTATGTGGCTGGAAACCTCCGAAGAGCACCCCAGCCCTCCACTCAGCCTGAGCTTTGCCCCTGGTTCGTTCCATGACACCCCAGTGTCACCCTACAACGGCAGCTGCGTAGCCATGAGGCTGGTCCTAAAGGAGTTGCTCACTCACTTTCTCCTCAAATTAAAGCTCTCATTTCTTCCCTGTATCCCAGGCTCCTCCTATTGCTAGAATTGGCTCTTCGACCTAAGCATCACTTCTACATGCTTTCGGAGGACAATGAGTTCCCACCCCTCTTTCTTGACCGGAACCAGCTCCTACAGTCGTCCATCAAGGCTCCTGCCTAGTTTGCAAGACGTTAGTGCTTGACTGAGTTTTGTCTACTTCCTGAAGTGGAATCGTTAGTACCCCACTCTCCCCAGACTCTGGGCCCAGACTCTGAAATAAAGATACAAACAACAAAGCCTCCAAAAGCGCCTGGAGTCTCTGACATGTCTCCCCAGCAGCCCACTCATCGCTGTGTTTTCCGCATGTCAAAACATGTTGGTCTCTTTACTTCTGTGGGAGAAACAATGCTCTCAAAGTAAACCTCTAAGTTACCTGGATTAGGTTTTAAGCCAACAAGAAGAGTAGTGCCTTTTTCTTCCCCTATGTCTCTGTCTGGAATTTTAAATAGAAAAAGGAAATCTAGAAACACTTTTTTTTCACCCCCCAAAAGAGAAACAGTTCTAGGACCCAGAAGAAAGTACTAGAAATAAGTGATGTGTTTTCCAAGTGTCGGAGGTAGAACGCACCATCTGTTTCCTCCCTGGCTGCCATATTACATTCCTCCTTTTAACAAGTTTACTTTTCTCCCCAGCCAGGGCAATACAAGTAAAATTCCATTATAACAAACTCCAAGGACAGCTAAACTATTTTATTGTGGTAGGATTTTGTTAAGCTGAGTACATGTCTGGAATTTATATTTCCAGTCTATAGGAAATAGAGACAAATAGCTACTAGGGTAACATAAGAAATGGAAGAGCTTGCATTTCTGAGAGGGTGGGAAGAGCGGAGGAAGAAGCCCATTGGTGGGCAATGACTCAAATACTCTCGCCTCCCTCCCCAGTCAAATCAAGGCCAAGAAAACGCTGTTAGTCATGGTTTCAACCTCACCAGGGTGCAGACGGGTTCAGTTCCAACAAGCAGAGAGACATGGCGTACTGAGAAACTCTGGAAACTTCTCTCGTGGTGTTTGATGTCCATCTGCTTAAGTGCTTCTAACTTTGTCTCCCCACTTGGCTTTAGAATAGCTTTTATTTCCTAGAGAAAAGTAGAAATACCTGGAAAAGAGGAACACCTGATACCAGTGAGACCTACATCCTAGTCTTAGCTACAGCCCATTTATTCAAACACAAGTTCAATATCCTTGAAGTCAGAAGCCCAGTCTTCCAAAAAGGTAGGCTTATCTCCATAATTCATGAAGAGGTTTCATCCACAATGGCCAAAATTGCAACCTCCAGATACTGTGACTGGAACACAGTCGTCCAAAACTGCCTTTCACTTTCTCTGGGGTGATTATATTGGATCAAAGCAGGAGTGACTTAAGGGGAAACAAGGAGATGGGAATGGTCTACTATTTCACCCAGTCAGCTAGCTGCAAAAGCTCAGGCTGGAGGAAGACCAGGGTAGGCAGAGAGAATAGACTGTGAGAACACAGGAGAAAAAAGGGAAAGCCACATGTTCCTTAAGATGTCACCAAAGAAGCCAGTCTCTTCCAAGCTATTTAGTAGCTGATACTAAAAAGAAACAGTTGTGGCCATCCAACTTTAAATTTTTAAAATTCAACGAAGTGGGGCTAAAAGGAAACTGCTTCTGCATGATAAAAGCTCCATAGGACCCGGGCAGTATTTTGCACTCACCAGGGAGGCAGAGGCAGGCAGATCTCTTGAGTTCAAAGCCAGCCTGGTCTACAGAGCAAGTTCCAGGAGAACTAGGGCTACATGGAGAAACCCTGTCTTGAAAAACAAAACAAAACAAAACCCAAAAAACTCCATATGAAAAGCCCATGGCTTCATGCTCAAAGCTAATAGGTTAAGAATAAGACAAAGATGCCCACTTTTCCACTTTGGCCCCAGGTGTTTAACACAGTACCAGTAGTTGCAGCCAGAGTGCTTAGGCAGGGAGAAGAAATAAAAGATACCCAAATTGGAAAAGGGGATCTGATGAGATGGCTCAGTAGGTGTAATGGTTTAAATAAGAACTTCCCCCATAGGCTCGGATAGACACTTGGCGTCTCATTGCTGGCACTACTTGGGGAGGTTTAGGAGGCACAACCCCAGCTTTGAAGATCCCACTTCCTGCTTGCATTTAAAGATACGGCCTCAGCTTCCTGCTCCTGCCACCATGCCTACCACTTGCTGTATGCTTCTACTCCACTCCAAAGGTCTCCTACCCCTCAAACTCTCTCTTCTTTAAGTTGCCTTGGTCACGGTATTTTTATCACAGTAACAGAGCAGCAACTGATATAATTGCAGGTTAAGGTGCTTGCTGAGCAAACCTGGATGCCTGAATCCCAGCCCTGGAACCCATGTAAAAATGCTGGATGTGGTGGCATGCTGTGAGCCCAGCACTCCTACAAGATGGGAGACTGAGAAAGAATCACCAAGGACATTCATGGGCCACCCTGGCATATGCAGCAGGGCAGAACAAGAGAGACTCTGCCATAGTAAGGTGACTGGGGAGAACAACTGGTTAACTCTGTTCACAGATCTTATTTTATATCTGTGCTGGGAAGGTAGCCAGTCAGTACGGTGCTTCCTGAGCAAGCACAAGGCCCTGGGGTCAACACCATTAAACATGGTACCATTTAAATATGGTAACCCACACCTGCAACCCAGCACCCAAGAGGCAGAAGGAGAAAGATCAGGAATCCAAAGTCATCTTTAATTACATAGGAAGTCTCAGAACAGGCTGGGCCATACACGACCCTGTCTCAAAATGGAAAAAAAAATCCTATGCATTCCACACATAAAAAAAGAAAACAACTGCTTTAATAAACCAATGAAGTAGCAGGATAAAAGGTAATAGATAACACTGTTACATTTTTATATACTAATAATAAACCATCTAGAAATTTCAAAAACAATCCCATTTATTACAGAATCAAATACATCAGGCATGGAGGTCCATAACTGTAACCCTAACTAACATTCAGAAGGCTGAGGTAGGATTCAGGCCAGGCTAGAAAACAAAACAAAACAAAAAATTAGAATTTTGTGCTTCCAGAATGTTGTGCTGGCTAGTTCTTACGTCAACTTAATGCAGGCTAACGTCATTTCGGAAGAGGGACCCTCAGTTGAGAAAATACCCTACAGATTGGCCCTGGAGCAAGCCTGTGGGGCATTTTCTTGATGATCTATGTGGTGGAGCCCACCCCTGGGCTGATGGTCCTGGGTATATTAGAAAACAGGCCAAGCAAGCCATGAGGAGCAAGCCAGTAAGCAGCCCCGCTCCAAGGCCTCTGCATCAGCTCCTGCCTCCAGGTTCCTGCCCTGACTTCTCTGCATGACAGACAGTTAAGCTGTAAGATGAAATAAACCTTTTGTTCCTCGAGTTGCTTTTGGTCATAGTGTTTTATCAGAGCAAAAGGAGCCCTATTAACAGAGTGAACAACTGATATAACTATAAAACAGACATAAACAGAAACACCGTCCATGTTCAGGGGCTGGAAACCTTAGTATTGATCTACTGATACTACTCAAATGGATTTATAGATTTGGTACAACTTCTATCAAAATTCCAACGATGTCCTTTGCAGACAGGGAAAAAAACCCATGTTAAAATTCACATATGATTTCAAGGGAACTCAAAAGAATCATAAAAAGGGAGAATAAAGCTGAAGAACTCACGGTCTGATCTTAAAAATTGTTTTAAATGTTCCTTTTATGTGTATGGATATATTGCCTATCTGCCACGTGTGTGTCTGCCGGAAGTGGGGGGCCGGGGGGTTTACAAATGGTTGTGAGCAATCATGTGGGTACTGGAGATCAAACCTGGGTCCTCTGCAACAACAGCAAGTGTGCTTCTCCCTTGAACCTGCAAAGCTACCGTGGTCTTGTCATCAACAGTCCTATTGACAATGGAACTGTACAGAAAGCCTAGATAAAACACCTTGCATATACGGCCACATGATTTTTGACAAAGGCAGCAAGACCATTCAATGGGGAAAGGGACAGTTTTCAACAATGGGTACTGGGAAAAGTGGGTATCCATATGCAAATGAGTGAAAGAGAGCTTTATTTAATAGCACATATAAAATCAAGTCGACCACAAAGGATAAACTCAGCTAACTGAGAACAAAGCACCAGACCCAGGCAAGGCCATTTTATAGACTGGATAGACACCAGTGCCTCAGCTCCAGCAAGTCCAAAGTATTAGGAGCTCAATCCAGGCTCCTATGTCTAAACAGAGACCACAGAACGTTTTTAGAAATGTTTCTGTCCACTAGAAAAAGAAGCGGCTATCACCAGAGGAAGCTGGGAGAGAGCTGGTGGTAAGCCTGCCCTAAACAGAAAGTATCTGTAATCATACGAAAGCTTTGTTACAGGCAGGTCCAGAGTAAATCTCAGACAGGCGCTTTAACACCAAGTCACCGTTGGGCAGACCTGCAGGAGCAGGAGGCTGTCCACGAATCTCGTGGTGCCTGTATCCTTAGCCAGGTGTTCCTTACTTTTAAATTAAGTTGCAGCGTACCCATAGCATTCATATATCCTGTTTTTCTTATCCAGAGGAGCATGTAAAGAGGTTTCTGCCCATGGTCTCAGCTCATTAGTTATAAACTATCAATCAGAACCTCATTCTTCCCAGTCCACTGTATGCTAAGTCTGAATCTGTAAATGAGGTCCCTATCCAGCCATCTTCTCTGGGCCATCTGGATACCCTCTCTTAGCCTTCTCAACCAGGGCCAAGATTAGGTTTCCTAAGCAAGCAGCTGAAGTCTCTAGATAGCATACATGTTTTAAAGAAGCTAGCCCACTCCCTCCCACAGGGCAACACCCTACCCCTGGGAAGGCTAAACCAACCCATGCTCCCCTCCCTCCCATTACATAAGTCACAAGGCCTCACCACCATCTCCCAGCCTCAGGAACAGCTGCTGTTCCCAGAGCGAGGCCTGTCCTGTGCTGGATGCCTTGAGCAATTCTCAAGTCTCTGCTAAGTCTCTACCTAAGCTGGGTCGCAGTCAGCGCTTCCCCCCCGCCCCTCCCCCAGGAATCCCTGCCTAGAGGCTAAGAAGGTGGCTCAGTCGGTGAAGAGCTTACCACACAAGAATGAAGACCTGAGTTCAGATCTCTAGCACCCAGGAAAAAAGCCAGGCATGGTATCTTACACCTGTAGTCTCTGTGCAGGAGGGGCAGACACAGCTGGATCCCCGCAGCTTGCTAGCCAGTCTAGCAAAATTGAATTCCAGGTTCAGTGAGAGAAACTATCTCAAAAAAATGAGGTGGAGGGCAACTAAGGAAGACACCCACAATCACCCTCTGGCCTCTTCCACGTGCACACACATACACACACATATACATAAAAGCACCCAACCATGTGCACACACACACACATACACAAAAGCACCCGACCATGTGCACACACACACACACACACACACACACGCACACACATACACAAAAGCACCCGACCATGTGCACACACACACACTCATGCCCACATAAAAGCCACCCTGAGAGCTAGGGTTCTACAAAGAGCTACCCAAGGACAAAAGAAGGGCCCTGCCTCTCCTGTTTCTAGTGCACAGATGAGAGCTGTAAAAGAGAAAAGAGATTTAAAGTGCAATCACATTGTACAAATAATATATTTATTTCCAAACCCCATGTGATGACCAAATTACACGTTTCTCTGCCTCTATCTCAATTCTTTACATAAGGATTAAAAAGTTTCAGTCACAGCGAGGCACGTCTGCCAGGCGTCCTGGGACAGGTTAAGTGCACAGATGGTCCAGCCACCTCCTCCTGCTCAAGCAGGCTTCTTATTCGCTCGGCACTAGGCTCCTGCTGGCCCTGCATCAGGACTGTCTCCTCCTGGGACAGAGCCTGCCGCAGCAGGAACTGGCTCAGCCTCGATGACCCAGAGATGAACACGAAGATGAAAGCCTTTGTCGGCGTCCTTAGGGACCATAGGCTGGAGAGCCGAGATCTTAGTACCTGGCTGCCATCTTCTCCCGGGACAGCCTCCGCTCACAGGCCAAAGCGGGCTGGTGTGCGGCGAGGCGTCATGGGCTCCCCCTGCTCTTTCCGTCCTGGAGTGTAGATCTTTGTGGACCTGGACACACAGAAAAGAGTAGGAAACAATGCTTCTCCCTGAGCTGGAACCAACAGAACCAAAGGCCTTGACGCCTTGCTGTTTCTGACCCAATGCACAGCAGCTCCGAGGCTGAAGGACCTTATCTGCAGCACACGCCACCTCCCTGCTTCCCCACCTCCAAAGAGACTAGGAAAGGAAGTCACTCTGACATCTCTTAAGGAACGTCACAGTGGATATTTAAACAACTCTTTTCATGGCCTCTAGATAATCAGGTCCCTACTTCAAATGTGTGACAAAGCACAGCACTTGCCTTTGTCCCCAGTTCCTGGAGGAATGAGCCAAATGATCAGGGCATCTCTGCTCCTCAACAAGAACACTCCTGGCAGCTCGTCATCACCTTGAGTGAGTTGGAACTGGATGTCCTGGCCAAAGAGCCTGGACTCACGCTGAGAGCTCAGCTTCTAAGCCATAAGCTATCAGCCTAACCCACGGAGGGCAGGGTAGGAAGTGGACCAGAGGCTGCATCATGAACCAAGGCAAAGACTCAACCATCCACACCAACGCCACTGAACTCAGTTCAAAACCTCTGAGCAGCAAAGCTCACTGCAGTGTGCCCGACTGGCAAACCCTGTGAGTGTACACTCTCACAAGCCAACGTGCCAGGGACATGGCCCAGGGACATGGAATCTTCACATTAGGACACCTTCTACATCTCTTCCTTTGGCTGATTCCAGTTCTTTTTCCAAAATAAGAATTATCAATTGAACTGTGTCCTGGGTTCCTGAATCCAACAAGAAAGTACAGCAAGTCCGTGGGAAACTTGCTGGCGGCGTGTGAAGTGAGGACAGTCCCACAGAGGCTTGTGCCCTAACTGTCACATGCGGCCTGACCCCTGCTGTACAGGATCACAGGTGCAGAAGCCCGAAACTCTCTTCTGTCTGGTATTATCTTTCCACCCCCCTTGCCTGACAAGAAAGCTGCAAGACCCACACCAAGATTCAGCCCTGAATCTACAAGATGACCGAGAACTGCAGTGGATACCTGTGCCTCCAAGTTGTCCTTGTCCAACAATCGCCTCCACATGCGACCCCCGGGCAAAACATCTCTGCATCACTCTCTGCTCTAAACTGACTTTTCTTACCCCTACTCAGCACCTGCCTGGCTCACCTGACACTGCCCAGTGGGCTGCGTTTCTCCTGCTCCTGCCGCCGGGCACGCAGCTGCTCCTCGGCTAGGGCCATCTCCTCTTCCATGGCAGAGGCCTCCTCTTTAGCCCGACGACGATTCTCCTAGAGAAAGGCAGACGGGACTGGCTTCAGAGGCTCCATCTGTGCTTGGGACCAGCTCTAAGAACCCAGGCCTCTGTAGCTCTGTGTCCCAGCACCAAGGGCACCTTTCATTGTGCAGCTCAGGAGAGTGTGTAAAATATTCAAGATAGATACTGGATACGCTGGTCTAAGCCAGTCACCCCTCAGCACTCCACACAAGCTGGTAAGTACTGATATTCTCTCTCTCTCTCTGTGTATGTGTGTGTGTGTCTAGGTGCACACAGTGGGTAGATGAGGCTATGCACAAGCCCCAGGAGCAGGCTGGTTCTTCACCTTATTCCTTGAAACAGGGGCTCTCACAGTACCTGAAGTTCACCTGGACTCACCTTCCGTTAGGCTGAAGGCCAGGCTTCCAGGACCACCTGTGTCTGACCCCCAGTAACGGAGTTACAGGCATGCATGGCCATTCCCAGCTTTTCTTATGTGGGTGCTGGGGATTTGAATTTTGGTCACCATGCTTACACAGCAAATATCTTACCCACAGAGCCTCCCCAACCCCAAGAACTGTCAAGGCAACCTCAAGTCAAGGTTTTGTGTTTTTCTCCTGGCCATACTGCAGACTGAACACACACCAGTGGTTTACTGCTGAGCTACAGCCACAGCCTAGGACACACAGTCTTCTAATCAAGTCCTGTGACCATGCCAGGAGGTACACAGAAATCATGAAAACACTGTTTGTCTCAGTGTGGAGAGAACTATGTGGAAAAAGTGGGAACACAAAAGCAGAGCCACATTTCACACCCCTCAATGACAGAGCAAAGTGTCACTCATTAGTAGACACCGAATCCCTGAGGTGGAGCCATGGGTGGAAGGAACCACACAGAGGTGAGCCGACACCAGGAGGACCACAGTGCATCTGAGCATCTGAGCATCTGAGCATCACCACAGCTGTGGCATGTGCACGTCCTCGCAGCACAGCTGAGCAGACCCACCCAGGCCTTCAGCTACTGGAGTAGACGTGACAGAGACACAAGTTAGCCACTGCTAAAGGAAGTAATCAGCCAAGTGTGTGCTGTGGAGTATGGTATGGGACAGATGACAATTGCTCCAATAAATCAACGTCATAAAGACAGAAAGCAGGCCCTGTCCCGGAACAAAGGTATTCACACACACAGCCACCACGGTGACGTCCCATCCTAAGTCAAGTAAATCAATTGTGCGATGTTATCGCAGAGATAAATGGGGAAACTCTGGATGAGATCTAGAGACTCAGGCAACACAGAAGATGAACTGTTAGGAGTGACACTGGTACAGAGGCCATGTTGTCTCTAAAGAAGTCCTACTGTCATCAAGTACTTAAGGATAAAATGACAGTCTGGGAGGTACACATTAAAATGTGCTGGGAGGACAAGGGATGAGCGGGAAGTGGGTAAAAAATAAACAAAAACGACTGATGCCAACTACAGAGGATAAGAGTTAATTACAGTGGCTTCCTTAGAGTACAGTCTAGTTTATGAATAGTTGAAGTTTTCAACTAAGTTTTAAAGAGTAAAAAAGGCCCAGCCAACCCACCAACTGGAGGAGCGCAGGACGTCAGACAGCTTTTACAGTTGGAGAGAGTGTGGAATCAGACGGTGACAAGCCTAGCACAGCATGTGAAACGACAGTCTTTCCCACAGGCACACAGCATCTCCCCAGAGCCCAGAGCCTTACCTGCCGAGACTTGCCTGCCTGTTTGACACTGTAGAACATGGGGCCCAGCTCTGCCAGCCACTCCCCATCCACGGCAGTCACACACTGCATGTACTCCTGTGGGCAGAGAGGCAGAGGGAGCGGTCACTGGGGAGTTATGTCCCCCCCAGCGTGATGTCACGGTAAGGAGCCATATGGGAAGGGTTGTCCTGTAAGCCTGGGAAATGTCACTAAGGGACACTAGAACTGTCATCCCTTCTCCACCCACATTCCTGCGTGAGTGAACAGCCCTCAGCATCCAACAGGAAAGCCCGCCATGCTGGAAGCTCCTCTGAAGGCACTAGCAGGGGCTGTTCTTGCCGGCAGCCAGCAGGGGGCACTCCTCTGGCTGAGGCCACAGTGCTTTGTCAACTTGATAATCCTGTGGGATTCCACAGGAACCCTGAGCTGAAAAGCAGTAAAGGCCCTGCAGTAAAAACTGGTGCCCCAAGCCACCAGAGCTCTGTACAAGGCTCCAGCCAGGGGCCCCGAGATGGGAACTCCTTGGGTGAGACTCACCTTGGTGGTCATGACCAGCTCGTGATACACAATGTAGTCAGGGGTGAAACCCCATTCCGAAGAGGGAGCTGGTGGGGTGTAAGTGGCAGGGCATCCCTGTGCGGATGTTCACATACTCCCCAATCCCCTGGAGAAGAACACAGTAGACACATCACCAGTGTAGTCTTGACACACTTAGGGGAAGCCTAGATCTATGAAACTGCCTGAGACAGCAGGCAAACCTAAGAACTCTACATAGGAGTCAAGAGAGAGGATAGACCAAAGCTCTGTGGCTCCAGGCTCACCTTGAGCTTGGCTGCCTGGTGGAAATAGGCTGCACAGATACACTTCCTGACAATGTCCCAGTCAGTGCCACATGAGGCCAGGCTCATCCGCTGCTGCACCATGATATCCTTGAGCTGGGCCCGTACCTCCCGAACCTAAAGATGACACAGGCAAGACAGGATGGAGCCGTCCTCCCTCCCCTCTCCCACACCACCCTTCTCCAAACCGCACCCCTCTGGGCTGCCACCCCACCTTCCGCATGGCCTTGGCATGGATGAAATGGTCGTTGCACCAGATGGTGGAGTAATTGTTGTTCTTCCACTGCAGGTAGACATTCAGGTAGGTCAGGTGGTCACTTTCAGGGACAGCAAACTTCTCCCGGATTTGATCGCTCTCCTCCTCTCTGCCCTAGGAAAAGAAACAGGGACTTTTAACAGTCATGGGAAGGCTGAACCTACAGGGCATATCCTGAGGAGTCTCACACTATACCTGCTCATGCATCAACATGCCTAACAACATATAATAAAAATAATTTATAACAAAATAAGCTAAAACATTACATCCCAGGTAGAACCATACTACAAGATCAAAGATGATCTTGCAAATTTCCAAAACACTACAAGGACCATTGACCCAGCCTTCCCACCTCACTAACCAGCCTATGAGAAGACAGCAAAGACAGAGTCTCCATTCCATGCCCATGACACAGAGGACAGGCCAGCCTCCCCGCCAATGATCCCTCGAGCCGGCTTGGAGAGAGAGGCCGGCACTGCCGCCCTACCTTGGGCCTATAGAAGATGGCAGGGACCGAGAGCATGGAGACGATGAGCAGGATCTCGGAGCTGCAGCCCATGTCACAAGACACGATGAGCATCTTGGAGAGAGCCGGGTCCAGCGGGAACTCCACCATCAGCCTCCCCGTGGAAGTGAGACCACCTGCAGGGAGAGTGAAGCCAAAACTGCAGAGAACAGTGGGCAAAGGAAAGAAGTGTGCCAGTCACCTGAGCCCAGCAGGCCAGGCCACATACCCGTGTTATCCAGGGCCCCGAGGATCCAGAGCTGATACATGGAGTTGAGCATGTTGTCCTCTGGGGGGGGATCCATGAAGTGGAACTGCAGCAGGTCCTGCACCCCCAGCGACTTGAGCAGCAGCACCACGTTGGCAAGGTTGGTCCTCTGGATCTCGGGCACGGTGGTGGTCAGGAGCTCGTTCTTATAAGCGCTCTGTGTGTAGAGTCTGCCAGGGAGAAGCCAATGACCGGGCTGCACCTGCCCTGTGCTGGCCTGCCAGCCTCTCATGTGGATAGCTACACTCAGGGACCACGCAGCACAATGTCAGCAGAAATTACTCCAGTCTCACAAGTGACCCTAACCAGCTGACAAAGCCTACGAGCAGGGAGGTGGCCCGCCCACTTATCTGCTTAGCCCCTTGCTTCTTCTAACCCTGGCTCTTCTGCGGAGCCTCCTAGTGCCTGTGGGAGTCGAAGTGCCTGAGACTAGAATTACAGCAAGGTTTTACTATCTAATGTCGGCATCATCTCTGAATTTCTGACGAATGCATTCTTTTTTTAATCATAAAAACAGGAGGAAAAATAATTGGGCAAATAAAAAGCATCGCGTTTTCCTCAGGCCCGCCCTGTGGAGCAAGGGCAGCCTGCCGTCCTTGCTGCTCTTCACTGAGGGCCCTTCCTACAGAACTGCCTGCCTAGAGCTCAGAGCTCCCTGAGGAGCCCCTTCCACTCATCAGCAGCACCAGACAAGCCCCCACCCCACCTGGGTTCTGGTTAGTAAGTAGTTCCTGCACTGCCCTAAGAAGCAGGCTAGCACAGGGCTCCTACCTGAAACACTGACCTGGGCCCGTCCTGCCAGCTCTCCCTGACCTCTGGTTGGCATTGGCCTGGCTAATGGGGTAAATCTGCAGAGCATCCATGCCGATCCTGGGGTTGAAGACCTAGTGGGGGACACAGAAGAAGGATTAAGGATGGAGTGAGGAGGAAGGAAAGGAAGGAGTCTTGGGACAAAGGGAAACCCAGTTACTATCCACCACAGAGGATGTGACTTAGCAATGTTGGTGACTGTCAATTTAGAGCCAGGAGACTCAAGAAAGCCTCAGTGGCCTCTCCATCAATACCAGCCTGTGACCACCACAGGTACTTGAATCATCTATACCATCAAGCTACCACAAGGACAGGCTAAACCAAACATGTGGCAAGATCAGTGCTCACTGAATGCTAGCCTTACACCTCCGCCACTCTCGTGCACTAAAAGAGTGTCTCTATGCTGAGCTCACTTTGAGGGAAGCTTCAGAACCCTGCCTCCTGTATCACCCCTCACCTTTAACTTGCAGTAGCCAGAGTCAATAACAAACATGATGCCATCAACAGTTAGAGACGTCTCAGCAATGTTGGTAGCAACGATACACTTCCGGACGCCATCTGGAGCCTAGGGCCAATCAGGACATGTAAAGGGAAAGGTAAGTTTTGAGGAGGGAAACACTGAACAGGCAAGAAAAACCCACTTCGTGCCTGCTCTTCTAGGGACACCAAGAGACACACAGACCGAAGCATCGCACCTTCTGGAAGATTTTGGCCTGCAGGTCAGATGGCAGCTGGGAGTAGATGGGCAGCACAGCCAAGGCAGGCGCGTTCTCCAGCTCCTCCAGGTGCTCCACGATCTGATCAGATGTCACCTAAGGCGCAGGAAGGAGTCATGAGACCCCAGAGCCCCAAACCCTCATGTGGAGGGTTCACCCATCCACCCCAATGGTGACCAAGGCACGCACCTCAATGTCCTCTTGGCCAGGCATGAAGATAAGGATGTCCCCAGGGGCCCCAGACAGGTGTACCTGCAAGGACTGCTTCACCGCGGCCTCCACGTAATCTTCCTGTGGGGTCTGAACACAGCAGAGGGCCGTGAAAAGGGAACAAGGGCACCGCCATTAGTCAGCAGTCCCCAGGCAACACACAGCTTCATCCTGTCTGAGCTGCAGCACTGGACTCAGTGGTACCAACCTCGGGTGGGCCCAACTGCTGAGGCCCCTACAACTAGAGCTGGTGTCCCAGGCTCCTTACTTCAGAAACAAGGACTCAAATCCTTCCTCAGACACAGCTGTGTCCACCTGAGCTCTGGAGCTGCAGCTGCCCCATCTGCCTCACACCACTAAACCTTCTCCAACCCTGTACCCCCTCCAGCCGACTTTTCACCAGAGAATGTCAAAGGACAGAGGCCTCTGTACCTTGCTGAAGAGGATGTCAACAGGAAAAGTCCGCCCAGGGATGTGGAAGATGGGCACATTCCCCAAAGAAGGCAGCAAATTTTTCTGCATCCATAGTAGCTGATGTGACAATGAGTTTCAGGTCTGAGCGTCGAGCCACAACCTAAGAGAAGGGGATGACAGGGGCTCCTGTGGGCTTGGGACCTCAGTCTCAGCTCATCACCAGACAGAGCAGACGCCAAAGCTGGCAAACCGGTAGCTTGTCTGACTGAGCAATGGAACTACAGCACGAAGCAGAAGTCCCTCGGCTCAGTGTGAAGACAGCAGCAGGGCTGACTAGGTGACCTGGGAGCTGCCGAGGAAGAATCACGCAGAGCCTCTAACTGCACAAGAAATGGAACCCGAGCCCTTACCTCCCGGAGCAGCCCGAAGAGCACGTCGGTGTTGAGGGAGCGCTCGTGGGCCTCGTCCATGATGATGGCGCTGTAGTGGTCCAGGTCAGCCTCCCGGAGGGACTCGCGCAGCAGGATCCCATCCGTCATGTATTTGATCAACGTGTTTTCAGAAGTGCAGTCTTCAAAGCGAATGGCATAACCCACCTGGGGGTCAGAGACAGAGCTCAGACAGTGGCTACTATTCACTGTTGGTCCTCATAGACTGGGTCAGGCTTAAGCAGACCACGGCCTCCCGCACAAACGGCAGAAGCAATCAGGAAAAGGCTCAGCCCTCACGCCCACTCACCTCTTCCCCAAGGTTTCCCCCCATCTCTTCACTGACTCTCTTGGCCACCGACATGGCAGCCACACGCCGGGGCTGGGTACACCCGATCATCCCATAGTCCGTGTAGCCATCTTCATGCAAGTACTGGGTCAGCTGAGTGGTCTTGCCACTCCCCGTCTCCCCGACCACGATCACAATGCTGTTGTCTCTACAGGGAAGAGCAAGCAAGGCACTGAGCAGCCTGAGTGGAAAGCCAATCTTGAAAAACCTCCCCAAGAAGCCTCTGGCAAAGTCTAGCTCTCCGAGAAGCACGCTTGACCAGGGAGGATTTCAGCAGAAACCAGCGTCTTATGGAGCTTCCACATGAAATGCCAGGGACACAGTCAAGGTGAGCCTGAACCACTAAAGGAAGTGATGTCATCTTACTGCACGCAGCATATACTCAGTCAACCCATTAGAGGAAAATGTAGTTCCCTTCCCCATTAGCTGCAATGACAAACAGGAGACAGGGGACAGAGGGCACTGGGCCACAAGGTCGGGGACCTTACCTGATGATGGTCAGAAGCTCCTGCTGTACGGCAAAGATGGGCAGGTACTGCCTCTGCTCCAGGATCGACTTCTTCTTTGCAAACTCACTGCTGGCCTCACTTTTCTCCTTCATGTGATCTGCAAACTTCTGCTCTGTCCTGGGAAACACAGAGCACAAGTGACCTCCCACACTGTCCCTCATGCTGAAGTTAGCTGCCCTTCTCCTTGCTCCCAAGAATGTGAACAACTGTGATAAGAAGCAGTCCCACCTCCTGCACACCAACGCAGCCTGGGCATCCAAGATTGTATCTAAATAGGCCTAAGGAGCGGATATCACAGAACTCCATCATCCATAACAGGCGGTCCAGAGCCCTGATCAAACAGCTGCATAGGGACCAGACATCGGACTCTCAGGTGGGCAGACTGTCTGTCCTAAACAAAGTGTGGCCAGAAAGGGGCTGAAAGTAACCAGCAGGTCACCAGCTTAGAAAGAAGAACCCAGGCAATTTTAGTACCAGACTTAAAGGGTTCAAACAGCCATAGGGGTCTCCCAAGTCCTAGCTACACAGTACAGGACCTAGACCAGAATTCCTCCCTCCCTCAATAGGGCTGCAGAGTGCAAGCCTTCCTTTCAGAGACCTATGAGAACAGTCACTTATATTGCCTTTTCATGTAACAATCATGTATCAGTGTCTGATACACGCACACATATCCTAAGACCCTTCCACCCACCTCCTGTCCCCCACACCCCAGAGTTCTCCCTTCCCTCAGATCTGCCCCAAGCTCCTTAAAGTATCTAATTTCACTCAGTCCCCCTGGTCATCTGACAGCTGAAACCTAAGGGACTAATTACCCAGAGAGCAGCAAGGGCTGACCAGCAACATCAACCTCCTATTGGACCTTTGCACGGACAACAGTTCATGAACACATCATCAGAGGATGAGCAACGGGGGGAACATTTGAGTGTAGCACCTAGCCAATGCAGGGACTCCAGCAAGCAGTGACAGAACGCCTGATCAAACGGCATGGACAGAGACACACCAAACTGCGAGCCCTAAACGGCCTGAAAGCCAGCCCTCCTTACCATGATGTGCTGAAATCTGACCAAGGAAAGAAACCCTGCCTGGACCACCATTGCCTAGCTGGGTCCCCTGAAGCAAATTCCTTAACCTCCCTGAACCTCAATCCACACAAGCATCACTGTATCAATGGTGGTGACAGTGGGGAAAGCTAAAGTCAGAAGGTAAGACTCAGGAAGGGACTAGAACACAGCAGACTCCATCACAAGCCACAACCTCAGCAGCCAACTTGCTACTGGCCGAACTACGCACCTGTAGTCCACTTTCCCATCTTCTGTCATAGCTTTATCCGGCTCCTCTTCTTTTTTGACACCCATTATGTCTCCTAGTTTGGTCCCTGCCAGTTCCCAGTGTTTGTGTTGAGCCTAAGATGACAACAAGAGTTAAGTCACTCCATCCTCTGGCAAGACAGTAGGCCGTGGACGCAATTCTGATGGAGAGCAGGCTTGATCCAGCAGAGAGCAAATCCCCACAAGGTGCTGGCAGCACCAAGCCACACATCTCAAGCCGCATGCCCCCAGTGCCCGACAGCAGGCCCCTTGCCTAACTAAGTAGAGTAGAACACAGTACTCTGCTTGGCTGCCTCTTGACCCACACAAGTACGTCCCCTGACTGCCAACGGGAGTCGCTGTATGCTGTCTTGACATTTTCAACAGGAATAAAAAAGAGCTGTCAAGGGCCTCAGCCCCAGTGGCACGACACCGACCTTTCTCCGCTCTTTCTGCTCCCTGTGCTTGCGGACCGTCTGGCTGCCTTTCCGAGCAATAATGGCCAGGTCTGAGGTGGCATCCTTCACTGGGATCACAGGCTCTGGCTGCAGGAAGTAGGGGAGGAAGAGAAATTCCTCACTGGTCACTACAGGCAACCAGAGGACCAGTTGTACACGGCCCTAGTTAAACAGGCACTGCGCGCTAGCATCGGCACAACTGTCCCAATCCTCTCTTCCTCCTTCCTCCTCCTCGGCACTTTCTGACCTCCAGGTCTCTGGCCACAGATGCCTCACCTGCTTGGTGAAAACGATGCGTCCGTCCAGAAACGGAGGCACCAGGTTGTGCACCATCAGATGCACCTTGGCCGCATTGTCCTCTTCGAAGTCCTCGTCCACCTCCAGCCGGTGGACCACCCCACTGGTAAGCATTCGGTTAGTCTCCCAGCGCTCGTTATCCTGTGGGGACACAAGGAGAGCCACACTTAGCCTGCAGCTCAGAGGTCATCCTGAAAGGTCAGCAAGCAAGTCCACAGAACCATCATGGGACTCTGCACCCCGCAGCTCCTTAGACAGAATCACCGAGGCTGAGGCCTGGCAGTACTTTGTCCCGAGAAGCAGCTGGGCACCAGCCCTACCCCAGAGACACAAACCACAACCCAGGGCAGTATCACCATACCCAACAGGACCTCACAGAGTCGTGCGTGAGGGAGAAGCAGGAGCCAGGTTTCCTAAGCTACCCAAAGCTCCCCACTCACGCTCCTGTCCTGCAGAGGCATAGTGACCTGGTCCCGTCTGTAAACAGCCAGCTGTGTTGTGTCATCGCCTGGCACACACTGGCACACAGAGATTCCTCCCACATGCACCACCTCTGCTCTAAGCCTCACCTCGTTGATCTGCCTGCGCTGCGCTGAAATGCGCTTCTGTTTCTGTTTGTGCAGGTGCTGCTCCCGCCGCCTCACGTAGTCCTCAGACGAGTAGGCCAGAGGGTTGTGGAACTCATCGTAGCCCTCGTCCATCATGTACCAGTCCCGGTCTGCTTGCTGCAGAGATGAGAAAAGCACGAGAAGAAAGGGCAGGTCATACTCATGGGGACACGCAGCCAAAGAGGAGCAAGACAGGTATCTGGTAAGAGTCCACCAGCTCCAGAGGAGCCCTCCTGATCAGTGTGAGAGACCAGAGGAGGGCAGGAGGAGACCTTACGCAGCTCTGACTTCACATGGCCGGCCGCCGAGCCACGTGTCTTACACTTGCCACACAGAGGCTCCCACAGCCGGAGTCAAGTCTGACTGGCTGCGTCAGTACAAAAGCTTCTGTCAAGCCTGGATCTCTCAAAAGGTTCCAAGGCTCTAGATAGCATTAACCACCTTCCTCAAAGCCCAGTCCTGCTGGAGGGCCCCTTGAGCCCTTGGCTCTAACACGTTTCACCCACACTTATAGGGACAGTTGCCACCTCCCGTCCACCCCCTCCAAGATGTCGCCTTTACCCTCTGGTCATCCTCCCACTGCTGCCGCTCCTCCTCCGTGTCAAACGCAATCCCTTCTTCGCCGTCCTCACGTCTTCCTGAAGGAAAGCAGATGGCAGAGGTCAGCCCAGCCAGCTCCAGACGACCTCTGAGGACAACAGGAGCTGCAAAGCGGCACGGCTTCTTAAGGACAGCCTCTGCTCAGCCCCGCCTGGACCAGCCAAATCGTTTTCCTGCCTCCTGCCCCCGGGCCTTACCTCGGCCCCTGGACAGTCGTGGGGTGGACCCCAGGTGTCTTCTATCGTCAGCCCACTCGTTGTACTTATAGGAGGGGGTCGGCAGAGGTGTGTCATCTGAGGACTTGCTCCTCACAGACCTAGGAACCATCAAGATCAGCTGTCACTGAGCTGAACTGTGTCCCCAGCTGCCAGCAACACTCCCTGCCCACATCCCTCTGCTACTGGCTGTCCCATCCATCCATCACCTGTCTCGATCTCGAGTGGATGGCCGATGACTCCGCTCAGAGTCCCGATAGGAAGGTGTGGGGGAGGGTGTTTCCCACTGAGAGCGCTTTGAAGAGCCATAGCCACTGTCCTCCTCCTCCCAGGTGGACCTTGAAGGGGTGGCTGCATCTGAGGGCACAGAGACATCCACAGTAAACAGCCAATGCCAATGAGACATGACTTTAGACAGCATATCTCTATGTAGCTGACACTGACCTCAGACTTACAATTCTCCTGCCTCAGCTTCCAATGTGCTGGGATTACAGGCATAACCTACCATATCTACTTTCCCAGCTTATTCTTAATTACATCTATTTATCTGTGTGTTTGTGGTGCATGCATGTGCCACAGCATGTATGTAGAGGTCAGATGACAATTCTCAGGAGTTGGTTCTCCTTCCGTCACATGCATCCTGGGAAATCAACTCAGATCAAAAGGCTCAGCAGCAAGTATCTTCAGCAGGTGAGCCATCTAGACAGGCACAACTTATGCCCATTTCATAACTTTGTACTTACTTGTTACAGATAAAACACTGCTAATGATGTTTGAAGAGACTGAATTTAATAGTCTGGCTTTCACTGTTTAAAACAACACTGAAAGAATCAATTTCTCTCTGCAACTTCATCTTAAAACCAATAGTTCCCTTTCAATAAATCCTTGATCCACATCCTGGAATTCGGACTTCCGACTCACGGCCTGGCACCACAGATGACTAGGTCTCCCTCACTCTGCCTTTCAAGCACCTGAGCCCTCAGCAGAGGACAGCTGGGAATACCTTTCGGCCGGTGTCGAGGACTCTCGGGTTCATTTCTTCTGCTGCTGCGCTCTGAGCCTCCGTCTCGTTCTGATCTGCTGCTGTGCCTACTTCTGTCCCGCTCATCTGTTGTAAGAGTCGCACGGGGCTTAAAACCACGCACCTCGTGCCACCACACACCCATGCACTGGGCAGAAAGCACAAGCCTCCCTCTCACGCTCGCCCATGATCCACGGGCTGAGACTCACACACTCACACGTCAATGGACAGAAATTGTCAAACTCACATGATAGCTACTTTCCAACAAGAACCAAAAGTGGACAGTTACGTGCCCGCCATGGAGTTCTGTGTATAGCAGACCTGATTCTGAGCGAGGCCAGTGTGGGACTCTGCCTCAATTTGTCCTACAACACTGTCCCCTCCCCTCATCAGAGCTATTGTAAACACTGGTTTCCTCAATAGATTAGCCATCCTTTCCTTAATCACCAGTTTTCACAATAAAACAAGAACCACACACCCAAGCAAAGCAGCTGCACTACAAGAAAGATATCTTCCTTAAACTTCTTCCTAATCCTAGTCTCAAAGGGTCAAAACCACCAGGGCACACATGATACAAACCAAGTTGTCCAATTAGTGAGTATCACTATAAAAGTTCTCGTGACAGGAAAGGCTTGCTGGGTCAATGCTAATGGACCCCAGGATGGGTGGCAGGCACGTTACCTCTGTCTCTCTTGCGGTCAAGTCTCGATCCCGGGATTTCTCCTTCTTCCGATCCTTTTCCTCTTTAGATGAGGCATAGACCCCATGCTCCCTCCGATCCCGCTCTCTCTGCCTACTGCGTTCCCAGAACTCCTCACTCACACCCCCAGGGTGGGACGGGGTCTCCACCCGAGCAGATCGGTAATGCCTGAAACACGGAGATCAATGAAAAAGGGCCCTCCTGGAAGAAAACATCTCCCTCTACCTCTGACCACGTCAACATGCAATATGTCCTCTCCACTGCATCTCCCTGGTGCTGAAGGCCTGGACGTGGCTAGAACCCAAGCACTTAAACTCCATCATCCACTTCTTAGCTGCCTTCCCCACACATCTTCGCCATTCCTACCTGCCACCAGTATTACGGAATCACAATAAAATCATAAAGCTCTTAGATGTCCAACAGGAACTGAGATAAATCTAGGCTAGTATTTTCTGGCCACCAATTTTACCCTCTTCCCTTACCTGTCTCTCCGACTACTTCGGCCAGCCTGCTCATCGCCCTCCTCCTCGGCATCCTTCTGGTCATCCTTACTCTCCTCCCAGTCTTTGTAAGAAGAGATTCTGGACTTTTTCTTGTCCTCCCCATCATCCTTCTCCTCTCGCTCCCTCCGTTTCAGGGAAGCCAGTAAGTCCAGTCCCAGCAATGAAGGGCGGGGAGCAGGGGCTTTGAAGACATGCTGCTCACTGGCTGCGCTTTTGGTCTTGCAAATAAGACCACCAACCTGAGAGTCCAAGTTAGTGCCTTCCAAGCGATGGATGGAGGCGTCCTCAACAATGTCCTCCATCACAGGCTCTTCTCTGGAAGGAAAGCAAACCGTGAGGATTGGGCATAAGAAAACTCAGCTCTACTGTACCCCAGAATAACAAGTACATTTAAGTGGCTATCCCTGTTAGCATTCTGTTAAACTCCACCTCCACAGTTACCTGGCAACAGCTAGGTATGCTCCTCCCCAAAGCTACTTGGCAACAGCCAGGTAGCCCTGCCCACTATTATAAGAGGGGCTGTCTGGCCCCTCCTCTCTCTCTTGCTCTCTTGCTCTCTTGCCCTTTTGCTCTCTTGCTCCTGTGACCCAAGCCTGCAGTCGTATCTGACCCTTTCCCCTTCCCCTCCCCCCCTCTGCGTGGTCATGGCCGGCCACCACCTTCATCTCTCTCTGCTCTCCCCTCTGCCCTAAATAAACTTCTCCTCCTGGAACCCTCTGCCGCGGTTTTTTTTTGTTTTGTTTTTGTTTTTTTAAATAACAATCCCTACCTTCTATGCTGAGCCCAGAGCATCTTCTACTAGCTAGTGTGTGTGTACGTGTGTTGTCATGCAGGTGCACACAAAACCAGAAGCCAACATCAGGTATTTTTTCCTAGTTGCTCCCTTACTTACTTTTTAACAGAGTCTCTCACTGAACTGGGAACTAATTTGGCCAAGATGGCTAACCAGGAAGCTCCTGTGACTCTGCCTCTTTAGCACATATGCACCTCTACTCATGCCTTCTTCATCTGGGGATCTAAAATCAGGTCCTTAGGCTCGTAAGAAAGCACTTCACCAACTGAGCCATCTCTCCAGCCCCTCTTGCTACTTGTGAAGACTTTCTCACCAAATCACTGACAATCTCTAAAAGCTGGCTGGTTCCTACCCCAACTTAACCAAAAGGCACACACACACATAGACACAGACAAAACACTAGGATCAAGAAAGAATCATCTAGATAAGAATAAACCTCACTAAGAGCTTCTTATCAGAATATATGATATTTGTAAAGAAAAGTATAGGGGGAACTGGATTTAAGTCAGAAACCCCAATTAAAATCCAGGTTCTTGAGCTGGGCATGATACACCTGTAGTCTCGGCATGTGGGAGGCAGAGGTTCCAGAGGACAGCAGGTGGGAAGCTACCCTAGGCTACATAGTAAGTTTCATACTAGCTAGGCTATTTAATGAAGTATTTATTCACTCATATTCATTCTCTCTCCTTCTCTTGCTCTCTCAGTCCCAGTTTGTTCCCCTGCCCATTATCTAATTTATTCTCCTGTAATCTCACTCTTCTACAGAACACACTTTCTCCCACTTACGGGCGCAAATAATCACCTCTAGGAGTCCCATTAGCTCCCTACCTCCAAACACCAGTCATACATGCTTGCCTTTTTCATATGAACTGCACAGCCCCCTTCTCTAATGAGACATTAAAAAAAAGAAGACAGAAACTCCAGGCTCTTGGCATTTTCCATTTCTTTTTTTTGGTTTTTCGAGACAGGGTTTCTCTGTGTAGTCCTGGCTGTCCTGGAACTCAATCTGTAGACAAGGCTGGCCTTGAACTCAGAAATCCGCCTGCCTCTGCCTCTCAAGTGCTGGGATTAAAGGCGTGCGCCACCACCGCCCGGCAACATTTTCCATTTCTGTAACAGTAAGCAGCTGCCTTGGTTAGCCATTAGTTCTCTCGGTGTGAAACAGAAATCACTTCTGCTTTACAAAATCCACCATGAAATCAATAGTTGGTACACTGATGTGACTGTTGCATACTTGGTATTTTGCTCCTGTATCCTGACTAGTTCTCTTCCTGATTTTTTTATATGCATTCCCTTACCCACCGATCCCATTCCCTTTAAGACAGAAACTCCACAGAGC
This sequence comes from Mastomys natalensis, assembly GCA_021653895.1. Taxonomy (NCBI): domain Eukaryota; kingdom Metazoa; phylum Chordata; class Mammalia; order Rodentia; family Muridae; genus Mastomys; species Mastomys natalensis. The sequence continues at coordinate 1,313,242 of JAJTUV010000857.1, read as the reverse complement.
AGAGAGGTTAGCACATGGTTTTACCATCCATATTCTACACACTTGCTGACTTTGTTGTTGATCAGTAGTGGTTTGTGGGAAAAGAAAAAAAGCTCCCCACAGCAGGCAGAAAAATCTCTTGAATAGCAATCTGTGTCCACCAAAATTACTTCTGAGGAATGTTAGGAAACAGCATTTCAGGAAAGTGTTTCAGGGACTGTAAGACCTCCCAGGTGCTCGGCTGATGTCAAATTCATCTTTACCTAACACTACCCGCTTATAAGCATGAACCTATGTTGGACATGCAGTTAATTATTCTCACTCCAATTAAGCTGCTAAAGCATGAGAACTATATCTTCGGAATCTAGACTTCTTTGGCTGTGTTCTAATTAACATGCACAGCTCTACCAATGTGGATGAAGAAGCAAGAGTTTCATCAAACAGAAGAGAAAAACAAAGTTGCATCTGTATGCATATGAGGAAATCTTGACAAGAAGGCTGAGATACTCAGGCTCTCAGCAGTTACCAGAACAATGACGCATGTCCTAAAAATGCCATTTGTATACAAGCAGAGACTCCTGTCTGTCTTGTTAACTGCTATAGCCCAATGAATGGCAAAGTAATGATCTGATTAAACATCACTTACTAAAAGGGAACAACAAGTCAGACATTTCTCTGGACAGGAAGAAGGTATTCACCACACAGGTCAAGGAAGAACTTAATTAGCTGCTCAAAATAGCAAATAAGGAGTTCCACGGCCAGATCATGGAGAAAGATCAGTGGCAAAGAAGCCACGACGGACTTCTCAGGTCAGCAATGCTTCCTGCGTGTATCTTTAAGCCACTTGCTATTCTCAACAATACCGATAAAGGAAAACCCTGCCCTCTTGGAGTTAACATTCGACTGATAGATTACCCGTCAGATCTAGTGGAGACCCTTCTATGCGAAAGGAGGAAAGGCACCAGAAGCCCTACCCACGCTCTCCAAGTACCCGGTAATAGGTTCCGGTACCATCCTAAACAAGGGCACAGGGAGGATCTCTGAATCTCCGTGGGGCCGTTCCCAAACACCAGGATGTGACCAGAATAAGGACAAAGTCCAGAGAAGGCTGAATGGCCACAGGACCGCTCAAGTGAACGGAGAAACTTGGGTAACAAGAACTAGAGAAACTCTGAAATCAGTGCCCAAACATAAGCCGCGAGACACCGGCCGCCTGGAGCTGCTATGGCTGCCGAAGGACGGATCTGGAAAGAGAAGGACACACTCACCTCACCAAGCACGACTCTCGAGGCCTTCTGTCCCAGATCTAGGGACGCCAGCGCGGCCACCGCTCGATCAGATGGTCTCAAAGAGGCAAATTCCGCTGTTTGAAAGCGGCCATCGTTGTCCCATAATGCCCTGCGCAGGCCCTCTATCCGTCCAAAAGTACCATCGAGAGCAGCCCAGAAATCCAAGTTTCCTGGGTGCCAGAGCGCAACAACGAGAACAGGCCTTCCGAGCTTCAGTGTCTTCCTCAGGGCTCAGAGTCTCCTTGCGACCAATCACGCTTGGCGTAAGACTTAACACCCCGCCTCTGGCCTGTGGGTGTGCGGGGGAGGGCAAAACGAAGTCGGCCATATTTACTAAGGGCGGAAATGACACAACTTCCGGTCGGGCTGGTGCAAAGTGGAAGGGAACTAAAATAACGTTGTCGACTTACCGGGCTAGTTACTGGGGCGCGCGGTGGCACGTTCATTTTCTGCGTCCGTGTTTCTCACTTCCGCTTGTCAGAATTTCAGGTTGGAGGAAGCATTTCTAAGCAACAGCCCAGGTTAGTTGGGGTTAAGGTCCTTTCCCTGGATGGCACCGAGGAAGCAGGCATTTGTACCTTATTGCCCGGTGGAGGAGCCCGGGTTGCTGACAGGTGGTTTAAGGTGTCCTCTCTGGCACCCGTGAACCAGAAGTAACCCAACCGCCAGCGTCTTGTCAAACATGCGCAGGATGTTTTGTAGACGTCGGCCCTGACGTAAATTAAAGTCGTCTACCTGGCGTAGTAACATAGCCCTGTAATCCCAGCAGTTGTGAGGCATAGGCTTAAAGATTGCCACAAATTTGAGGCCACGCTGGGGTACTAAACGAGACCTTTAGAAAAATAAGTTCATGTTTAAATATGTCCTTTGGTGATATCTTTTTTTTTTTTTTTTTTTTTTTTTGGTTTTTCGAGACAGAGTTTCTCTGTGTAGCTCAGGCTGTCCTGGAACTCACTCTGTAGACCAGGCTGGCCTCGAACTCAGAAATCCGCCTGCCTCTGCCTCCCAAGTGCTGGGATTAAAGGCGTGCGCCACCACCGCCCGGCTTTTTTTTTTTTTTTTTTTTTGGCTTTGGTGATATCTTGGGATGCTTATTTCCATTTTCCTATGAAAGTATTACATCAAGTTTCTACAACAAAGAAGAATCAGACTGTACATGCTGCTTCATAACCTTTTCTCAGTGGCTGTTGATAGATCGCAGAACTACTATTATCAGCGCCCGGTTGACAGACATTTAGGTTGTTGGTAGCTTTTGCCGTGATAAATGTGTTGAACAGTCTGTGCGCATAAGCCTTTGTGTCTCCGTTCATATTCTCAAAAGTAGAGCTGTTGTGTAAAGAGGAGGCCAGTTTTCTTTCCCAAGAGCTTTTGTCTCCGAATTCCAACAAACTAGGCATGCCTTTGCTCTCTCGATATTCTGAGTGTTAATGTCTCACTTAATGTTTGTCAGCTTAATGCGTTTCTTAAATATGCCTTTTAACTTGCTGTTCTTTGTCTACTTGCAAAACTGGGCTTTCCAGATGTATTTAGTGTTCATAACATGTATGGTTCTCTGTTTATATCCTTCATGTGGACATAGTGTTGGATATGGTGTCAGTTTCCCACTCCTTCCAACATCTGTCCTGTACCACAGGGACTCTCTCTGTTGTCCACACACTCCCCCTTCCTCTTTTTATTAGTAGCACAGGATTTGTTTAATTTAATTCTAATGGTGAGACAGGTCCAAATTCTCTTCGTGCTTCTCTTTCATCAGTAATTTGTTCTGCACTCACAGTTGATGAAATCCCTCCTGGCCGGGCGGTGGTGGCGCACGCCTTTAATCCCAGCACTTGGGAGGCAGAGGCAGGCGGATTTCTGAGTTCGAGGCCAGCCTGGTCTACAGAGTGAGTTCCAGGACAGCCCGGGCTACACAGAGAAACCCTGTCTCGAAAAACCAAAAAAAAAAAAAAAAAAAAAAAAAGGAATCCCTCCTGGCAGTCAGCTATTTAAAGTGTGACCTACGGGCTGGAGAGATGGCTCAGAGGTTAAGACCACTGACTGCTCTTCCAGATGACCAGAGATTCAGTTCCCAGCACCCACGTGGCACCTCACATCTATCTGTAACTCCAGTCCCAGGGAATCTGACATATATTGCAGGCAAGACATGCACGTCAAACTATTAAACTGTGGCCTATAGCTGGAACAATTTCATTTCTTGTATAAATTTTATTCATATCTTGTGTGTGCACCTGTGCATACATTGTGTGTATGTGCATATGTATGTGCATTTTATGTGCTCGTATGTGTGTACACCTATCCATGCACTTTTGTACACGAAAGGCAACCTCAGATGTTACGCCTTGGATGCTATCCACTTTGGGTTTGCTGTTTGTTTTGTATTGTTTGAGGTGAGGTCTCAGGTTGTCCTTCAGCTCACTGAATAGGCTCGGCTGACCGGCCGTCAGATGCCAAGGGTCTGCCCGAGTGCACTGAGCTCCTAAGGACACTCTCGCTGCATGCCAGGCTGCTTTTGATGGATTGTGGGGATCGAACTGGGTCCTCACACTTGCCAGGCAAACACTTTACTAACTGAGCCATCTTCCCAGCCCTAATCCAGACCTTGAAATATAATTTTTGATGAAGGGGATAAAAGGAAATCCCGTTTCATAGCATTAACAAGCCTTGAATCTAAATTCAGAGTAGCTAATATCCCAGTTGCATCTCCTGCAGATGCTCTTGATAATGAACCTTCGATCGTGGGATTTTTCAAATAGGAAATATCTTGCCAAAAATTAGGAGCTAGACTAGCAATTTTGTAGCACGAATTCCAGCCTTTGTCTTAAAGCTTGCAGGGTAACAGAACAAGCTAATCTATAGAAAGAGAAGCCCAGCACCAAAGGGAAACAGATGAGACCCCTCTACTTCAGTATCTCCTGAGTCATTTACTTAACTGTGATTTTCACGTGCTCTTAGTTGGTCTGTTTGCCATGTGACTAAGTACATCTAGGAAGACCCCTTAAGTCAGGACTTGAGAATCTGCAAACATCCATCAATGAAGGACCAAGGAAGTACAGTCTGCCTATGAAACAGTATAGTGCTATGACAGAATCTGGACGTCTTCTGTGTAGGGATACGGGAAGCTCGCTAAATGTTAGATGTAAAGCAATGCGAAGCACAGAAAGGTAGGTGAATCTTGTACCCACCTCTGCCACCCCACCCTCCAGCCACTCTTCCTCCTACTCCAGACTGCTGAGGTCAAGTTTGTCTGCCTCAGCACTTCCCATCTGCAGTCCCGCCATGCTGGGAGGCACAGCCCCATCCTTTAACTGTAGGCCGACCTCCCTTTGTGCAGACGCCTGCCTCCCTGCTCAGCTGCCTATGGCTCCACCAGGCCTATCGGGTGAGAACAGCGCTCTGAAGTTTAAAGCTTTGCCTTGTCTTCCTACTCTGGTTTTTTATTAAAGATTTATTTATTTATTTATTTATTTTATTTATTTTATTTATATGAGTACACTATAGCTGTATTGAGACACACCAGAAGAGGGCATCAGATCCCATTACAGATGATTGTGAGCACCATGTGGTTGCTGGGAATTGAACTCAGGACCTCTGGAAGAGCAGTCAGTGCTCTTAACCGCTGAACCATCTCTCCAGCCCTCCTACTCTATTCTAATTAAAACCTTTAACTTCACTTAGATATTCATGAGAAATTACTATGAGAAGTTACCTAGTGTGTCAGGATGGACCCAAGGATGGCAAGCAAGGGGTGGTATCTTCACAAAATGGGCTTCCTGAAAGGTTTCTTTTTAAATCGCCTCAATGTCTGGTCAATGCTAAATGGTGTGTTTTGTTCTTTCTGTTAGGACTCAAGCACTTCATCTAAGCAGCCTTTAGACACTGCAGAGTTGATAGTACAAACTAGCACTGGACTTTTCCAAGATGAGCTTCCTCTTGCCCAAACTGACCAGCAAGAAAGAAGTAGACCAGGCGATCAAAAGCACTGCGGAGAAGGTGTTGGTTCTCAGGTTTGGGAGGGATGAGGACCCCGTCTGTCTGCAGCTGGATGACATTGTGAGTTTTAAAGAAGCCGCCTTAACTAAAAGCTCAGCTGTTAGCACTGAGCATCCTGGAAAGACACAGGCTTGCTGTAGATTATCACACTTTCTGTAAGAGCTGATCCATCCATGTCTGAGCTGGGGCCAAATGGACGTGACGCATCTGACGCCCCTCTAGCACGTTGAAGTCATTCCCTAGAGCAGGCGGGGGAAGATCGGGAATGCGCACAGCAACAGTCACATATGAATGCAGAGAGTTCTAGGAGGCTGGGAACGCCCAAGGCATACAGAGACCTGAACTGTTCCCCTGGCTGCCGGTACTCTCTTGTGTGCAGCTCCCAGAATGTGCCATGTGGAGAAATCTAGCTTCACGGCGTGTCTGCACAGCCAGTAAAGGGGACATTGTGAGGAGTTACTGTGTGTGTTTCTGTTCACCATGGAGACTAAGCTCTTCCATCTCTTCCTGCCCCTCTCTGTCACAGTCAGCTGTGGGGACCAAATGTAAGAACAGTCATTATGTAACATAAGATGAATGCGTGGAGCTGGTGAGGTGGCACAGCAGGGAAATGCTTCCTGCACTGGACTTCTAACCTCAGTCAGTCTCCAGAACCCAAAGTGGAGGAGGGACCCCAACCCTGAAAGTTGTCCTCTGACCTTCATGCACACCCACACTCACACCAATAAATAAATAAGAGTGATCAGAGACTCATACTTTTAGCTATGGAAAAAGAGTACACATTCTAGGCTGGAAGGGTAGCTCAGTGGTAGAACAGTTGTCTCTTATGTATAAAGACCCTGAGTTCAATGCTCGAGGTCAACAAGAAAATTAGATTGATTGATTCTGAAACACACTTCCAAAGTTCAAATCCCAGCCCTACTGCTTAGGAGTTGTGTGTCCTGGAACAAGTAACTACCTCCAGTGCCTCAGCTTTGTCATCTGTAAAATGGGGGTACTAAGCACCGATAAGTTAAATGGTTATAGGTTACAGGTTAGATGGTTTAACAAGTGTAAAGCACTGAGGACAGTGAGCTGGTGGGAGGGGCACCAGGCTCTCTGCTGATTTTCATTTCTAGGAGGAAAGAGCCTGGGGAGTGTTGACATCCTAAATTGTTGCGGGCGGGTTGTCAGGATCTATAAGTTTTCTTTTAAAGTACTGAGCATTGAGACTGGACCTCCTGCTTTACCACTGAGCTGTGTTCCCACTCACTTCAAATGAGCAGAGATTCCTTTTTCTTTTTTTATTTATTTTTTTTTTTTTTTTGTTTTCCCCCACAGGCCCATGAGATAGCTCAGCAAGTCAGGTCTCTTGCTGCTAAGGAAAGCCCTGACTTCAGCGAGTTGTCCTCTGGCTCCTGCACATGCACTGTGGCACACTCACTGTGGCACACATACACCCATCCTACCCCCCAACCCTCTGCACACACATAAATAAATAAAACTTAAAAAAAAAAACTTAATTTCAAAAAGAAACAAACATCACCAAAAGAAAAGAAGAAAAATGTTTTCCCCAACATGTCTTAGTTTTACATTTCCACTGCTGTAAAGAGACACCATAACCAAGGCAGCTTATACAAGAACAGTTTATTTGGAGCTTACAGTTTGAGAGGGTTAGAACCCATGGCCATCATTGCAGGGGGCATGGCAGCAGGCAGGCTGGCAGGCATGGGGCTGGAGAAGTAGCTGAGAGCTCGCATCTTGACACAAACAACAGAGACAGCTAAGTGGGAATGGCGTGGGCTTCTGCAGCCTCAAAGCCTCCCACAGTGACACATCTCTTCCAGCACAGCCCCACCTCCTAGCCCCTCTCAAACAGCTCCACCAGCTGGGCACCCAAGGAGTTAAATATAGGAGTCTATGGGGGCCACTCTCACTCAGACACCCACACAGTGCCTTCTCCTGACCGTATCACCAATGATCCAGCCTCTGAACAGTAATACTGTGTCTAGCTGGCAGAATGTACATGTGTAATCCCTGCACTTGGAAGGCAGACAGGCAGACCTTCAAGCCAGCCCGGTTTACATAGCAAGTTCCAAATACTGTCTTAAGAGGAATTTTCTTTTTTGTTGGTTTTTTTTGGGTTTTTTTTTTGGTTTTTGGTTTTTTTCGAGACAGGGTTTCTTTGTGTAGCCCTGGCTGTCCTGGAACTCACTATGTAGACCAGGCTAGCCTCGAACTCAGAAATCCACCTGCCTCTGTCTCCCAAGTGCTGGGATCAAAGGCGTGCGCCACCACCGCCTGGCAAAAGGAATTTTCAAATGGGAAAATTTCCTCAAACAAAATTTTTCATAGTAAGCTCCATGTACAATATCACAGTACGTTTCGCTAAGGAAGCATTAATGTAGCTGACATAATACAGAGTAACCTCCATCCATCTTGTCGTTCCCAGCTTTCAAAGACGTCAGCTGACCTGAGTAAAATGGCTACTATTTACCTGGTGGACGTGGACCGCACTCCAGTCTATACACAGTATTTTGACATCAGTTATATTCCCTCGACCGTATTTTTCTTCAATGGGCAGCACATGAAGGTGGATTATGGGTGAGTAAAGTTGGCTATACATTCTGGAGCGTTGGTTTTCTCAGGCAGGTTTGTGACTGTTGTCTCCTTATTTGATGATCTTTATTTTTTATGGGAAACTTTAGTGCAAAATGAGAGTGTTTTAAGTGTGACTGAAAGATTTCAATTTTCAGCTTAGATATGAAAAAAAGTATAGCTTTTAAAGGACCAACCTTAAGAATAGAAAATATGGAATAGCTATATTAGCTGAACATAAAATATAAAACTTAACCAAAAATCAGTTGCAACAAAATACCTAGTATTTGGGGTGGTTTTTGGCATTTACAGAAGTTGCATTCCTGCCAAGGAGAACCATTTCTCTGTTGCCAAGTGTCTTCTGTCCCTTGGAGAATTTTGATGTCATTCTTCAGGCATGCCTGTCAAAATAAGTCACATGATGTCTTCTGTGATGTCCTCCTCTCCATCCTGATCACACTGTAATATGAGTACCGTTGGCTAGATCCGGGATTGTGGTTCCTTTTACTTTCGGGGAGATGTATCCTCAAGAGTTTAATACTGTTGGTTTAGAACTGCGTATCCTCCTAGGACTCGGTTACTGCATTAGCTTATTACAACCTTCCTGTATCAAACACCTTTAAAGTGCTTAATCTTTTAACCCAGTAATTATGTTTCCAGGAGTTTAATGGTATATTGACGACGCATACTTTACAACTCTGAGGCAGATACCAGTTGTAAAATCATATAACTAGTTTGTGACATGGTTCTTATTATCTTAAAAAAAAAAAGAAACCACACATAGAGAACTAGAAGGGTATACATCAAAAGGTGACTTCTGGCCTCACAGCTCATTTTGTTTCTCTTTTTAAATTTCTACAACTGATATACTTGATGTTTAAAATAACTCATAAGGTTGTTTACTAATGCCCACAACTCAGAAGGCTGGTGGTGAGAACGTGAGAGGCTGTGGTGAGCTAATGGACTTCTTTCAGAGACACTGAGCAGACTCTACCCACCCCAGCACTGGGGGAGCTCCACCTGATAGTGGTGTGGGAAGCCATGGAAAGGCAGGCTCCTTCCCACACCCGGACTTCCATGTGGAAGCTCAAAGCCCTGGATGGAGTCCTGTGTCCTAGACCTGTGGAAAAGACAGTGGTCAGGCCATAGGTAGAGAGCCTCTAAGACAAGGAGGAAGGAAGAGCCCACTGCTTGCTATTGACCCTTCAGGCTTCACGCACTGGAAAGTTCTGACGACAGTTATTTCCCTCTGTGCTGCAGGTCTCCAGATCACACTAAATTTGTAGGAAGCTTCAAAACCAAACAAGACTTCATAGATTTGATTGAAGTCATCTACCGGGGAGCGATGAGGGGAAAACTTATTGTCCAGAGTCCTATTGATCCCAAGAACGTACCCAAATATGACCTCCTCTATCAAGACATTTAACACACTCACTGCTGTTGGAGATGAGAGAGGCAGAGGTTGAAACAGAGACCTGAAGTCCCTCAGAGACATGTTCACCGCCTGAGAAAAGAGGTTTGAGGTGTCTGTAATCAACAGCCCCTTTGCAGAAGCCCCAGCACTCCAAGAATTGAGATGCCTGAGTGTCCATTCCTTGAGAGCCTCAGAGCAGTGAGGCGAATGTCTGCATGGGTTTGTAACTTCCCTTTATCTTATCTTTACCCCTTAAGGTCAAGCATCCTCCTAGACACTGTGAGGACAGCTTGATTAGCCATGTCTGTGCACACACGCTTGCCCCCACGCCTCCATTCACTTGCCCTTTTGCTCCCTCCTATCCCAGCTTTTCTGGAACTAGCTAACAGTTAGCTAGCTGCAGGCGAGTGCATTTGTTTCCTCACAGACTGAAAGCAGTACCCGTCCGCAGATCTATAGCTGGCGGGCCATTATTGCTGTGAGAAAATGTGGCTTTTCACCATCCAGCACAGTTTGAGCTAAACAACAGGTTAACTGCTCTTGGAAAGTGTGGGACAGAGCTCCCCAGAAAACAGTGTCACCATCCCGTATTTCAAGGACTCAAGACCAAAAAGATATCAGATTGTTAAGGGGAAAATGCCTTGAGGGGTTTGCAATTCCAAGGGCTTTTGAAGAATGTGACCCAACCTCAGGAAACTTGTGTTTCTTAAGCCTTATGGTAGTGGTTGTCCCTGTCACTCTGGAATGAGAGTAGGTACAGAGTTGGAGGGCTATGGCCAGGCAGCTTGTGACCTGCTGGGCAGCAAGGGACTTATTGTCAGCAGAGGCCCAGGTGTGTGGGAGGTAACACTGTCACCGTGGGGCTAACCCTGGCATCAGCTACTTACTTCTAAGCTTGTCCTTTAGGGAAAAGTGAAACAGGACCTGGTTCAGACAGATGGGGCACAGAAAGAAGGTTGTCTGGGTTTTCTATGTCCTCTGCCTAAAGCCGAGAAATGCTTCAGGGATGGGAAAGAGCCTTTTCCCACCACCTCCTTAGGATGCATGGGGCTATGGCAGCCACCCTGGACACGTAGGAGAAAAATTCAAAATCTAATCGAAGTTCTAGGTGAAAGATAAACTTTCCTCCACATTCCTATGATGGAATAAAAGGTCTTTGTCCAACTCACTGTCAGCCTGGTCGTCTGTCTGTCAGCCTAAGCACTCAGGTGCAAGCAAGATCTCAGAACTTGCACAGGGAAAATACTACCAGCTTTCTTCCTGGGGGGTAGTTGAGGACAGGTGGGAGGGGCTCTGTAGATTCATGTTCTAGATCCTATCTTGGTTACTTTCCCTTCCACAAGTATTTATTAAGCATGTGTTATATACCCTGTCCAGTGCTAGAAACCATGCAACTATGGCTCCATGGCAGAGAGGTCTCTGAGGGGAGAAGAGGAGGTCCTTGTACAGAAAGGGGGCAGCACTGCTGGGGAGGGCAGCAGAGTAACAGATGGAGGGCCCGAAGGTCTCTTGTTTTTCTATAGTAATGGCCTGCCACCTGCTGTCAGGTGCTGTGTGAGTATGTGACTATGCTGTTTCAGTTTCTGGCTGGTTTCTCCCTGGTTCTGGATGTAGGCCCTTGTCTCCCTTGATCCCATAGCTCTACCTGGGGAGATACACCAGTGACTCAGAAGACGGAGTTGTCTTGGAGGTAGAAGGGCAGGCGGTTTGCCTATAACCCAGAGCAGGGTGAGATTCCCACTGTGGAAGAAGAGCCACTGAGGGAGAGACCCCAAGTCTGCCAAGTCCCAGAGCATCCCAGCCATGGCACTCTACAGCCTCTAGTGTTCATCCCTAGTGGAAAAGGTCTGGGGACAGGTAATGACCAGAGAGCTTAAGTCACTGAGCAAGCCTGGGCTGAGCTGTTAGAAGGACCATTAAGCCTGTAGCTTGCCTGCCTGTGCCTGTTTGAGTTTCTGGCGCATTGGCAGATGGAAGCACAGACAGAGCCTCTGTCACAACTTTCGTCCCACTCTGAGCTCGTACTCCTCATAGGCTTTCCTCACCCACTCCAGAGAGGTGACATCATGTGAGAAGAGCCAGAGTATGCATTCAAGCAGACCCAGGATAAAGCAAGGGACACAGTGATCTCCCAGAGACCTGCCTCTTGCAAACATGATTCCCATAAGCAGACAGTCTGTAACACCCTAGGGATTTCCTGGTATGTCAGGATGTCCCCATTTTTCTAGTAGATCATACTTCTCAGCTGCCCAGCACTGAAAATGAGAATAAAAGCCACAGAGTACAAAGTGTCCCAGAGATGGGTCCAAAGCACGTTTTTTATTATTGACTGAGCAATGCAGGGCAGCAGCCCTCAGAATACAGCCCAACCCTTCCGCTTCCCCCTCTTCCATAGCTCCCAGCCTGCCCTGCTGTGTACAGCCTTCGAGTCAGCCCTGAACTAGTTCTTGGCCATGGTTTCCTGGACCCAGTCCTTCAGGTCGGTCGTCCTCACGTACACACCATACTCAGCTACAGCACAGCTCTTGTCAAAGCTCAGGATCCCAGCTGCGTACCAGGTGTGTCCTGCTCCATGTCATGAACGGCAAAGGCACTGCCAGCGTCCCCGTAGCAGGTGTCTTCCTGGTACTTGGTGAGGCCAGCACAGAAGGTATGCTCGTTCAAGATAGGCTGTACCCAACAGGACTCGTAGCAGCTTTCTTCTCAGGCACTGTACTATTCTCATAGTGCAACACACACCTCTCCTGGTCGGCCACGGGCAGCGTGACATACTTGAGCGCTCCCCCCAAAAGCCACCCCCTTTCCCCCGTAAACCTCAGCACCCACCCCCCTTTGGGGGACCCCCCAAAGCTGGTTTTCCCCCCCTTGCCCCTATTTGGGGAGAAACCTGAAACGGGAGAGGCTCAAAAAATGTTGGCCCAAAGAGGGGCAAAAGAAGTTTAAAACGTCGGGGTTTGGGGCACGTTTTAAATAAAACAACTCCCGGCCAGGGGCAAATTTAGCCCTTCAAAACCAGGCTGGACAAGGTTTTTTTCCCCTGGGGGGGGTTTTAACTTTCCCCGGCCGGGGGGTCCTCGGTGTTTCGGCCGGCCCCCCCGCCCGGGGGTTTTGGGCCGGGGGGGGGGGGGGAAAACCCCCCCTTCCCCCCCTTTTTTTGGGCCCCCCCCCCAGATGAAGTCCGGTAGCGAAAATTCAACCCCCCGGAGGATTTGGGGAAAGGCATTCCAAAAAAAACCAAAAAAGGCTTTTTGTAAGGGCCCCAAAAAGAAAAAACCGGCCCGACTAATTTTGCCCCTGGGGAAACCCCGGGGGAGGGGGTTTCCCTTTCTTCTTTTCCCCCCCAAAAAGGGGCTTCTTCGTTTTTGGGAACCCCCCAAAAAAGGTCACCCCAAAAAAAGAAAAATCCCCCAAAGGGGGAAAAACCCGGGGTTTGAGGGTGGGGGGGGGGGGTTTTTCCTTGACAGACCAACCCACCCAAAAAAACCAACCCAAAACCCCCCAAAAAAAAAACCCCCCGGAAAAGGAAGGAGGTTTTCCGTGTTAAAACCCCCCCCCACCAAAAACCAACAAAAAAAACCCCCTTTTTTTAAAAAGAAAAAGGGCCCAGGGCAAGGGGGGGGGCCCCCCCCCCGGGGTAGAATCACATCCTGGTCTAATTAAGGGCACCCCCAAGGAAAAAAAACCTTTAAAAAAAACCAAGGGGGGGGGGAAAAAAGGGGCAAGGGAAGGCACAGGCCCAAACCTAGTTGGGGGGGAAAAGCCCAAAAAGGGGAAACCCCCGTACCCCCCTTGTGGGAAAAAATTTTTAAAAGGGGGTTTAAAACCCTTATTTTAGAAAAATTTTGGGAAAATTTTCTTAATGAAAAGTTTTTTTTTTACTTTTTGTTTTGTTGGGGTTTTAAGAATTCCCTTTTGGGTTAAAACAAATCCACCCCGGGCCCCCTGGCCCGGGGCCCCCCGGGTCACCTAAAATTACTTATCCTTTTAAGGACTGTATTTTAAACCCAAAATCCCAAAAAAATTCCCCCCGGAAAAGGCCTAACCCCAGGCTGTTCCATCATTGGAAACCAGACTACACAAAAACCGTAACCAAAACCCCGCAGTGGGGCCGTCGGGGGTTTTCTGGACATTTTTCTTTTGACTTTTTGAAACCCCTTCAAATTTTTTTTTTTAAATTAAAAAAAAAAAAAAGGGGGGGGCCCTTTAGGTGCCCAAAAAAAAGTGTGATTTTTTTCTTTTTTTCATTAATAGCGGGTTTTAAGAGTACAGTCAGAACTCCAGGAAGCTGCTGCCATCCTGGTAAAAAAAACAAAGCCTTTTGTCTAAAAGGGGGAAAACCTCCTTAGAGACAGACAACAACCCTCCCTGGATACAGGAGAAGGGGGTTTTGTCACGGGCCCCCTTGGGCACTGAGGGCGAGGAGCTCCCCCCCTTTTTTTTTTAAAGCATGGGTCGTCACCTAAAAAACCCACTCAAACTGCACAGAAAATTCAAAACAAAAATCTCCTAATGCTTTGGTAAGCTTACAGCTCCATACGCCATGCATTCACAGCTATCCTAGCTACTGGGCCCACAAACATTAGCCCGTGGGGCCCATTTTCCGCATCCCTTTTCCACCTCTCCCAAAATCTACCTGATGCTAAAAGGGCTCAAAAAGGGAAAGGAAAGTGGCTGGGACTCATCATCGTGGCCGCTCTTGCCTCTCTCGGGAAAGGGGGTGTGCTGTGCAAATCCTGCCAAAACCTTTTTCTTCGGGGGTTTACCCCCCCCTCCTTTTCCCCTTTCTGTTTTTTTACAATTTTGGGCCCTTTTCAAAGGGGGCCCCCCGTTCCGAAACCCCAAACCCAAAAAAACCCCTGTCAAAAGCTGAGCTCTTGCCTCATATTGGCTCTCCAAGTGGTGTTTTTTTACAAACATGAAGAAATCTGCAATTCATGCCCCCCTACCCCACAATGGTGGAAAACCCCCAAGGGTGGAAGGGGAAAAAGGGGGGAGTTAACTGAAAAATTGGGGGGGTTTTTTTTTGACCCTTTATTTTATTTTTTTAAAGCCCTTTTAGAACCGTTGTGCCCCCCCACCTTAGCGGGACTATAAAGAAAGATTTCCTTTTGGCAACCGTGCCCCAAAATGACCTTTCCCCGATGTGGAAACTCGGGAAATTTTTAACCCAGACTGGTTAATTGGGTCTTTTTTCCCCAAGCCCTTTTTAATCTCAGAGTGACAAAGCATAGTGTGATGACAGGGGGCCTTTTACTGGCCTTTCTCTGTTTTAATGCTGAAAAGGTTTATTAAATGTTTCAAACCCCTGTAGACTTCCCCGAAATCTCATTCAGAGAGCAATAAACAGAAATTGGTTCCATTTAAACAGTTGCACCCCACCGTGAGGACATCTTCCGGGTTGCAAAAAGTGTTCCAACTTGAAACAGTGAAATGAGCTGCTGTGTTTCCCTATTGTTCTTATGAAAATCATCCAACGGCAAGTGTAGACTCGAACAAACCAATGGCAGGACTTCCCGTAGCTTCACAGTCCGGGGCTATCCAAATGGGCCAAAAAAATCAGTGTTTCAGCCTGTCCTGGTATGCTGCTCACTCAAATGTGCAACTCAATGTAAATGGCTTCCTCATTTTTTTAAAAAAAAGTTTTTAAATTAGATCAAAACATAGAATTACTCCAGTCAAACTGGGAAGAGGCCCAATCCCATCATTAGGGACTGGGGTAACTAAGGGTTTGGCAGGTCACTCGATGGGATATTGTTGGCCATGCAGAAACTCAGACAACAGAGAACGGGATGATCTTACAATTCTGGAAAAGAAAGGACAAAGTACAGAGGAGTCAGAGAGAAGTACCCGCCGTACAGAGCTCAAAGCCAAGCATAGTTGTTAAAGGGACACCCAAACACAAAAAACTCAAGACATGAAAGGCAGGGATGGAGATATGGCTCGGTGGATAAGAGCACTTGCTGCCTTTCCAAAAGGGAAACCTGGGTTCATTTTCCAGAACAGGAAATCACAGCTTACAGCAGCCTGTGATTCCACTCCTCTGAGAATCCCGCAGTGCCTCTGAACTCAGATAAAGGCTATAGACACACACCCTAAGTCACATAGAAACAATAAAAGTTTAAAAGAAGATCCAAAATCCACAGAAAAGAAGAAAATGTTCCAAAAATTGGAAGGTCTCCTACGCAAAATACAAAAACAAATAACACAGTTAAAACAGGCAAAAGATCACAGCATTCGGGAGCCTGGTGGGAAAAAAAAAAAAAAAAAAAAAAAAAAAGGCAAAAATAAAAATAATTTGAACGAAAATCCTTTAAAAGACACAATAAGCCAAAAACACATGGAAAAGGTCAGAAAGATTAAAGTCAATTCTGGGTACACACACCTTGACACAACACATGTGGTGCAAACACATGCACAATCTGTATACAAATACATATATCATGAACAAATGCTCACACTCAATATGTACACACACATATACACATGTTACACACACTACCATATGTACACAATTGTAACACAAACACAAAAAATAAAAAAAACCAAGGAAGAAAAATTTACTCAGGATCATTGAAAAAATCTATTAGCAAAATGCTACAATCACATTTACTAAAATTTAAATTGGGGTGTTGGGGGGCACAAGCCTGTTGGGAGCCACCCCAACAAAATGGCTTCTCTTTTCAGCCACTCGGGCCAAATTTTTTTGAAGGTGATACTTTTCTACCCTGAAAAACAATTGTTTTTAGCAGATACCTACAACAGCGAGCATACTCTGATTTGTTATTTAGTGTCCCCAGCTATAAGGCACACATGGGAAAGTGCCCAGCTGCCTCCCCGCTTTGCTTATATATCATGATTTTCTTTCAATAAACAAACCGATCAAATCGCTTTGTTCCTTTTTTTCGCATCTCTTGTCCCCCACCCACTCTTTTTCCCTTGCAGACCCCGTTGCTGACAGGCAGACCAGGGGGTGCCCAATGTGGGGCAGTGAGAAGAGCCCCAAAGAAGGTCTGGGAAAAACATTATGGGGAAAAAGGTTTCCAAAACCCAAAAAATTTAAAAGGGGAAAAAAAGGTATCACCATGGAACCTCTGCATTGAACCATGTAAGTATAGTAAAGAAAAAGGGGCCATGTTGTCAATTGTCTTTCTTTTTTTGTTGTTTTCTGTTCCAAAGTGTCAATTTTTATGTTTTTTTCTTTCTTTTTTTTGAATGATTTTTTGTTCTGTGTTTCTTTTAGGGGAGTTTTTTTTTTGGGGCCCCTTTCAGCCATGCAAATTGAAAATTTTCCCCGAAGACAATTGTTTGGACCTTTTAACCTGGCTCACTCTTTTCCCAATTTGTGCCGCGGGGGGGGGGGCCCAAGGCATGTCAATTTCCGCTTTCCACCGCTTGTTTAGATCGATATCTTTAAATAAAAATTTTTGGGGGTTTTGCATTCACTTGCCCCACCCACCCTTGCCGGACAAAAGGGGCAGCCCAGGTCCCCGTGGGGCGTGAGGGGACCCCAAAGGAAAAACAAAGAAAACGCCCAACCAAAAAAAGGACAGGCCCCGAGGTTAAAAGAGCTTGAAGGAAAGGGCCATGTGCGCTTTCTGTTTGGTGTCCCTTTCCATTGCCTGAGGCAGGTTTGAAATTTTTTTCTTTCAAAAAAGAATGCAAAGGGTCAGCAAATTTTTTCCAACAAAGAAGTTAAGGACTTCGGAAAATAAACAAAAAAACACAGAAACATCAAAAGGCCCCAAAAAAAGGCCTCCGAATCAAGTTGTAAAAGTGGCCGTGGTTAAAAGCCAAAACCTGAGGAGGAAAGGGAGCCTTTAAGTTAAAAAATGACGGAGGCTAACGGGGGAATAAAACCTTAAAAATTTAAAAGGGGGGAATTTAAAAGACCCGCACTGGCGCGTAGCTCCCAGTGGTGGGTTCCTTTTCGGGGGCCCGCAAGGGGGAAGGGCTAAAGCGGAGTTTAGCCCGTCAGGGTTTTTCCCAACTCCCGGCCCAGGTGGTCCGGGCCAATTTCCCGGGTTTGGTATGTTTTTGGCGTTTTGCGGGACCTCGTGTCGGTCATTTATCCGGGCCCTTCATGGCGGGAAGAATGGGGCCTCCTGATGGAGAGGGAAAGAAACTTGCGTAGAGGGGGAATCAAGAAAACCCTTAAGAGAAATAGGGCTTTCAAAGGGAAAAAAAAAAAGATTTAAACATCCCAAAAGCCCCACCCCTTTCTTACTTTCCTTTAAACGGGCCGAAGAACTATGGGTTTAGAATCATAGAGAAAGATGTTAGGGCGTCCTTTTGGAATTTAGGTTTAAAAGGACAGAGGGAAAGAGGCAGCGGGGAAAGGGTTCGGGCGTATGAAAAGGCAATTTTCTAATAAAAAAAAACAAATAAAGGTTACATTAAATGCAGCCAGAAGCGGTTGGTCCGAAAGGGAGACCTGGTGTCCTTGACAAGTTAGACAAGGCTTTTTTTTCAAAAAGGGCAACGGGGAATTTTGGAAGAAGGGACCCAATTAAAAACGGCGGTTAAAGCAACCCGGGCCCCCTTACCTAAAGAACCGTCTTCCTGGTCCAACCTTTTCTGCTTAGCCTCCCCGGGCTGAAAGGGTAAAACCTGCTCACAAGAGCGGGGTTAACATTTCAAAAATGACAGCCCCAAATTGGGAAATTAAATGTTTCCCCCAAAAGGGGAAAAAAAAAAAAAAGAATTTTAAAAAAAATATTTCCCCCTACAGCCCCTCCCTTTTTCTTTTCAATCAAAAACTCGCAAAGGTGCTGCCCCCCTTTTGGGTTTTGAATCTCATAGAAATTTAAAATTGGGGGGTGAACATTTATTAATTATCATAGAATTTTAAGCCTGGAAAAATGTTCACAGGAACTGTTGGTCCCTATCCTTAGGGGAAAAGGAAACTTCTGGAAACCAATAATAACCCAGGCATTCCCTCTTTAAAACAGCCAGAATTTTTGGGTTCTCCCATAAAGGAGACCGGGTGACCGAACGTCAGACAAGGGCCTTTTTGAACGTTTTCTGATTTTTTCATAAATTGGAACAACAAAAAAGAATTTTGTGAACAAGGCGAGTTTTTGAAAAGCTTGCATTAAAACCAACATCCGCACGGGCCATTAGATACGGAAAAAAGACAGTTTTAGGGTCATAGAATGTTCCGAAATAGGCCCTGCAAATGTTGGTTTGGGCCCCAGCAAGAAAAATAAAGATTTTTTGGAGTAAAAAAAAAGTCTTTTTAAAGTGACAACCGGGGCTAAAAGACTGCAAGGCAAAAACATTCAACCCAAAGAACCCCAAATAGCCGGGGCTACTCAGTTGAAAAGGGAAAGCAAGGATAAGAAACCCAAGAAAAATTTTCCAAGAAAACCCCCTTTCCAAATAAAAGGGAACTTGCTTGAAGCTAAATTAAAAGTAACTGACTAACGGGTAGGGGAATTTTTTTTAATCCCTTCACTTAAAGGAAAGGGGAGCCCCTTAAGGTAGTGGTGGCGCACGCCTTTAACCCCAGCACTTGGGGCAAAAGCAGCAGATTTCTGAGTTTGAGGCCAGCCTGGTCTACAGAGTGAGTTCCAGGACAGCCAAGGCTATACAGAGAACCCTGTCTCGAAAAACCAAAAAGAAAAACAAAAAAGAAGAAGAAGAAGAAGAAGAAGAAGAAGAAGAAGAAAGAAGAAGAAGAAGAAGAAGAAGAAGAAGAAGAAGAAGAAGAAGAAGAAGAAGAAGAAGGCGGCAGCGGCAGAGGTAGGTGGATGATCTCTGTGAGTTCTAAACCAACCTGGTCTATGTAGAGAGTACCAGGACTTGCAAGCAGTTTTTAGAGTTATATTAACACTCTCTTGCCTTTGACCTTTAACCTGTTTACGGGGAAAGGCAGACTTTAATTAAAATTGTGACAGAATTCCCTTTTCCCTCTCTGCTGGTCTGTCTTTGCTGGGAGGGGTTGGTTTGAGGGCTGTGTGTAGTTTGGCAGCCAACATCTTGGAAATTCCTCACTTATGCAATGTTTGGGTTGATGATTTTGGGGAGGAGTTAATATTTTGGAGAAGATTTTTTTAAGAGCTTGAAACTTTTGGTACATAAGGTACAAACATTGCCAAGTTTGTCTGCCAGTGGCCTGGGTTTGGGGAACAGAATGGTAGGCAGTTGGAAGCATGGCTGGGAAGCAGAGCCTGGGTTCCCAGCTGGGTGTGCCTCTCAGTCCCTGGAGCCGATTGCAGTGTTCTAGAAAGGAGTGTCATCACGGGAGCACCTGCTTAGTTTGTTTATTGAAACAGGTTGCTGTTTGGGGCAACATGCTCTGGGTTCCCGCACTCCTCTTTTGATCCTGCTGGAAAGCAGTGTGTACCCCAGGAAAACAGGGGGTTCTCAGCCCGTGCTGCACATGAACATGTTGGCATTGCTTATTCTCTGCCCTCAGAGTCTCCAGCATTGCCAGCACAAACTCAGATCTGTTTGCTGAACTACATGGAGGGTAAACAGAACCTCTGCCCTCCAAGTTTGGGAGAGAGCAGAAATTATGCAAAACATGACCAAGTGCTCCCTGCTGTCTACCTACACAACTGAAGGGCTGGACCTTCCAGAACCACCCTACCAAGCCCCTTACAGAAAAGGCAGTCATCACACAGAAAGGACAGGCCACATGTGAGGGCCCTTACCCTGAGCCAGGCACTTTTCTGCATGGATTCCAAGCACCTACTGATTGGATTCTTCAACATCACTAAAATACATGGTCCTATCATCATTTAACAAGCCTGTCTTTACAACTGAGGCACAGGACTAGGAATCTGCTCAAAATAACCAATTTAGTAAGAAATAGTAAGCAGAGAGACAGATCGAGATCAAGGCCAAGCCTACAATCACCCAGAGGTCCTGATCTATATGTTGACCTTCTCTGGATTAAGGGTCCTCCAACCACTGCCTCTAGTTCCCACCACAGTCACCTCTAAGAGTCAGCAGGCAACAAAACCTTTAATCCTAGGTTAAGGCATGGTTTACCCAGAAGAACACTGGCCAGGCTGATGTCATCTCTCAGGAGCTATGGGGTTTTGAGGAGGTCTGTATATCAGATTAAAACTGTGAACATGGCAGGGACACCCAGCAAAGTAGAAGGAAGGTCCCCAAAGCTGAGAAAGCCAGTGCTTTTCAGAAAGTGAGGCTGCCCCAGCTGGGGCTTCTCAGACCAGGCCTCCAGGGACATCCAAGGACACTGGCAGAAAGGCCGTGAGATGCTAGCACAGAACATGTAGACCATGGCTGGGAAGTACATTATTAGGCAATAGCTCAAGGAAATGGCCTCATTGCATTCAGGCAACAGACTTTCTGAGTACCTACCAGATCCTGGGAGGAGCCTCCCAGCCCAATCCCTTGACAGATATCTCTAGCAGGGCTGGAATTAAAATAGAAATGAACTTTTGAACAGTCAGTCCAAGGAGTCAGATACCTGGCAATCCAGAAGTGGCTCCCCTCCCACTTGGAGCTCCGGCTCCTGCTCCTGCTGTGGGGTATAACCCATAGGATTCGTTGCCTCCACCCCTCCCCCTCCCATTCATGTGTGGCTTCCCAGAGACCAAGAAGAGCAAAGCCTGGTTAGCTCCATCCCCAACATGGACCAGGGCACTGTTCCATGACTGTCTGAGGCAGGAAGAGCCAGTTCTGATCCTTTGAACAGTT
Source organism: Mastomys natalensis (assembly GCA_021653895.1). Lineage (NCBI taxonomy): Eukaryota > Metazoa > Chordata > Mammalia > Rodentia > Muridae > Mastomys > Mastomys natalensis. The sequence goes on along the minus strand of JAJTUV010000857.1, from coordinate 1,292,323 downwards.
TTGCTCCTGGACCCAAGCCAACAGGTTGACAGGACCACAGGTGGGGCAGCCATTCAGCCCTCTGTCCCCTTTTGAATTTCCTGTAAGGTACACTCCGCTGGGTTTTTCCACACCCACAACCCCCTCCTGGTCATCTGAGGAATGTGAGTGGGTAAGTGTCCCCCTCCCCCCCAAAAGTTCAGCTCTCCTGAGAACTGACCCTGGTGTCAGTTCCCAGGTCCTTCCCAACCCTGCTGAAAGGTTGCTTTTGTGTGTCATTTCCCGGCCTCTCACAGCCTGGCTGGGTGCCACGTCAGGTCACTCCACTTAGGCTCCTGCGGAACACCTCCCAGCCACTCTCCTGGTGTCTAGGTGCACTGGCTTTATTTCCCACCGATCTAACCACAAGGGTTCATACAGGAATGCCACCTGACTGCCAAGACTCACACGACACAAAGAAGTCAAGACTAGGTGTCAGTGATCCCTTGGCTCCCACTGAATATTCTGGTACATTGACCAAGATCCATACCCGGAGGAAAAGGAGCCTGAAGCACCTCTCAGCAGAAAGCAAATAACATCTCTTCCAGGCTGATGCACGGTTATGAAGACCTCAACCCCTCTCCTTACTAACTGGGGTTAAGTCTGGCTGTGTATGGAAGAAAATGGTCTAGCATACAGCAGGAGGGTGAGGGAGAAGACAGAGCTACTGACCGTTCGTGAAGCTCTTTCTGTCCATGTCACTGTAGAACAGTCAGTTCGCATCCATCAGGACAACAGGAACGACCACCTGCCTAACAGGGCTGTCTGAGGACGCATAGGAGGTCATGTGTAATTGTCATGTGCAAGGTGACAAGGAAGGTGACACTGCTTGTCTCACTGAGACTGCTTGGGGCAGGTATGTGGCACGTAAAGGGAAGGGAAACAAGAAGGCAGCGAGAGAGAGCGCTAAGCAAGGTGTAACAGCAGGCATGGGGGCTGGGCTGTGTTTGCAGAGTGCTTGCCTAGTGTGCATAACGCCCTGTGTTGATCCCTAGATTATGGTGGTGCTTTTTTGTTTTGGTTTGGTTTTTTGGTTTTTGTTTGTTTGTTTTTTTTTATTTTTTTTATTTATTTATTTTTTTGGTTTTTGAGAAGGGTTTCTCTGTGTAGCCCTGTTGTCCTGGAACTCACCTTAGACCAGGCTGGCCTGAACTCAGAAATCCCCTGCCTCCGCCTCCAAGTGCTGGGATTAAAGGCATGCGCTACCACTGCCCGGCTAACCACCAACTCTAATGTCCATCTCACCAGAAGTAAGAACTAGAGCTGGGTGTGGTGGCACATGCCTGTAACTTTAGCCCTGGAGGTAGAGGTAGGAGGATTTAACTTCAGTGCCAGCCTAGGCTACATAAAAAGTGCCAAGTCAGCCTTGGCTATACAAGAACCTGTGTGCATATGGTAACTGATTCCCGTCTTGAATGGTGGCTTGTTTTTAACTGCAGTTGCCAGGTAGAACATGAGATGCCCAGCTGAGTGAGAATCTCAGATAAAGGGCCATGAACTTTCCTATAATACATTCTGCATGTAGTACCACAGATCTATGCTAAAAGCATATCTGTTCTTCATATTTAATTGTGCATCCTGTTATTTTGGGCTAAAACTGTCAACCCCATGGTAAATGTGGCTTAGTAACAGTTTAACTTCTAAGTCTGAGTCATATAAGGCACCCAAAACTTTGGTCTGCTCTCTTGTAGACTGACAGGCAGGAGAAACCAGATACAGCATTGTAAAGACACGACCAACAGGCGTTGAAGAACTCACCTGTACTTCCTGCTAGAGGGCAGCACCAGCTCCCCTGTCAGGTGAGGAAGTACCTTTTGTTGTTGTTTGTTTGTTAAGTAGTGGTAGAACCAGGGCCGGAACTCAGTAGCAGAACACTTACCGAGCATGGTCAAGGCCCTAGGGTTGATCCCAAGTACTGCCAAAAAAACCCATTTTAAGTAATGACACTTAGCTGGAAGTCCATCTCTCTAGTGTGCACGTTCTTTGTGTGTGTGTGTGGAGGGGGCCAGAGGACCACTTTGGATGTTGTTGTTCAGGCGCTATCCGCTTTCCTTATTTTCAGGCAGGGTCACACACTGGCCTGGAACTCTCCAAGTAGGCTGGGCCGGGTGGTCAGTGAGCCCCGGGGACCTGCTTGTCTCTGCTCCCCGGTTCTGGGAGTACCACGCACAATACAACCCCCAGCTGATTTCGTAACCCAGGTTCCAAGGATCAACCTTGGTCCTCACACTTTTAACTTGGGGCCTGACTCTTCAGGACTTGTGCTTTGAGAAGTTATTTAATCCCTCAAAAGCCTTGCCCCCTCTTCCCCTGGCATATTAATACAAGACTTTTATGATGAGTAATATTAGAGACAGCAGCTAAAGTTTCTTAGTTTGGGATGTAACAAGCGATGGTCTAAGGACTCCCCAACAGTCCATTTGAGACAAGTACGGTCCGTACTCCCTTTTTACCTATTTGGAAACTAAAGCACACAAACTACGCAGATGTCCATAGCTGATAAGAACATAATATTAGCCTGGCACACTGTGGGCATCTTTTAAAAGTTGCTCAGGTACTTTTAATCCAAAGCTGACAGGAAATGAGCTGCAGTGACCTGAAGTAACTTCCCAAGCCAGCTCATCGCCACCCCCACCCCCACTTCAGTGACACAGTGAGTCAGGTGGGGGACCTCCTGCCCCAGCTGGGTGAGCCCTTCAGATGTACCTATTAGCACCCTCTGGGGCAGACCTAGACTGGAAACCTAAATTTGCATCTGGCCATAAGCCAGTTCCAGTGATTCGCTCATCAGCTCATATCGTACAAAGGGGGAGATGCCACATCAGGTGTGCAGATTTCAGCGTTCTCTAACCAAGTCACAAGGCTGGGCGGAAGGCCCAGAGCTACAGGGCAAGGCCCTCTTCCAGCAGAGCCTCTGGCTGACCACCCTCTCCACTAAGAGCAGAGCCCAAAGAGCGCACACTTGATAGCCGTCATGAAGCCCATGATGTCACCTCCAGTGATCTACTGAGCCCTCCAGATAGATAGCCAAACTGCTGCACACCCTGTCCATCTCCCACTTTTCTATGTGGATGGCATGGTCTCCTGTTCAGGTCTTCATGGGCAACTGAACAGAGAAGTACCGGCACAGAACCCACCTCAGAAGCAGATCATCAGGGGAATCAATGGGGGGCCTGCTGACCTTCTCCAAGTGTGACTCACCAGGGCTGACCAGCCATGACAACTCTCAGCACCAGCTCCACTTAACTCCCAAGCAGGGCCCAGGGGCATGGCCGAGGCGTCCACTGGGGCTCTAGGAGACATCAAATACTGGAAATCATCAGGCGAGCACTGAAGAGCACTGGCTACGTACATCCTACTGACAGCCAGACTCACAGGAGGCCACATCGCCATCTTACAGCAGTGAAGGAACTGCAGGCTCGTGTGTTACTGGATGAATGCTGAAGAGCTTTAGCACAGGCTACCCACAGCAGCCGGCACGTGTGTGGAGCTTCCGTGTGCTGGGCAGTCTGAGTCTGCACTCTGCAAACAGAAATCACGTCTGCAGAGTGAGGTCTGAAGACAGAGGAACTCTTACAAAGTTGAGAAGACTGTACGTTTAAATCTTCTAAAATAATGCATAGTGTGCTGGCTAGATTATAGTCAACTTGACACAGGATAGAATTATCAGAAGAGGGACCCTCGGTTGAGCAAATGTCCCCACCAGATTGGCCTATGGGCAAGTCTGTGACACACTTTCTTGACTAATGATATGGGAGGGCTCAGATCACTGTGGTGATGCCACCCTTGGGCAAGCTGCCCTGGGTATTATAAGAAAACAGGCTGAGCAAGCAAGTAGACAGCACTCCTCCGTGGCCTCTGCATCGATTCCTGTCCTGCTTGAGACCTTGCTTGCCCTGACTTCTCTTAGTGATGGAGTGTGATCTAGAACTATAAGATCATACAAACCCTTTCCTCCTCGAGTTGCTTCTGGCAACAGTGCTTTATCACAGCAATAAAAACCCTAACTAAGACACAGTGATTTTGAAATTTAAGCAGTAAAGTGTGTTTGAGAAGCATGCAAGGCACTCATGGGGAAAGCCGTGGTGACACTGTCTTTGAGATGTTTGAGCCAGCTGCCGAGCGTGGTGGCACACATGCTGCCATGAGCTCCAGTTCCAGGTCAGCAAGTTCTAAGACAGCCAAGGTTGTTACACAAAGAAACGCTGCCTTAAAAAAAAAAAAAAGTTTTAGCAATAACAGTATATGCTAGGTTGTTCTATGTACGTGTTTATATACACAGAAAGAGAGGGATAGAAGCCACTTGACAAACGTGACCCCTGGTGGATCAGAATAAAGGACACACAGACTGCACTGACTATTCCTGCAACTTTTGACAACATTTGAAATATTCTCAAAGTCAGAAATTTAAAATAAACCAAGGTCAACTGAAAGGCAGAATCCTGGGGAGCCCCCTACAGACCAGGGAGCGGAGGCTCAGGAGGACCTGCAGAATCTAGGCAGAGACTTGGCCCCCAAGAAGGGACAGGATTTAAAACAGGTTTAAATGGCTTTATTTTCTCTATGATTTTTCCTCCCAAGAAGCCAGTCCTTATGATACTGAGTGATTCCAGGATTTAGATCTAGAGATTTAGGATTAAATGAATCATTTAATCGGTGAAATTTAGATCTAGAGACAGTGGGATTTGTGGCTCATCAAGTAATTAGAGAAATCCTTCACTGGCTAGCGATGCCCACGACTGGCCTGTTCAAGGGACATGGCTTGAGACAGCTCTTCCTCTCACGATGCAGTCACTTGATGCAGTTGCTTGACTTGGTAGGCACGGTCTGGATAGGGCTTCTGGCAGGGACCGTAACCTCCGATGATCTGCCCCGATGGCATCTGTGACTGTGTTAAAACCCCGTTCCCTGGAAAGAAAAGCAGCAGTCTGTTACTGCACGGAGCCAGGCTCACCGTGAGCACACCACTTACTACACCGTCCCACCCAATACATCTGGTGACCTCTCCTCTACCCTCACCCAGGCGGCTGCACAAATGTCCACCCCAGCCTGTGCAGGGAGGGAAGTAACTTACATCCTGCAGCTCCCGGACACTGAGTCAATGTAAATTCATTACCTGCTTTGTTCTGCTAGGGATCCTCCATCCCCAGGGGCCTGAGAAAGTGGCAAAGCCTTCCCTGGCAGCCAGCCCTGCCTCAGAGTCATTCTGAATTCTCTTGGCACTGTTGGTCCTTGGTCAAATGTGCAGCAAAGAAATCATCAGCATTTCCCTCCAGCCCTTTAGGGGTGCACAACAGACCAATGACAAGTGTCACTTTCTAATTTAACCTCTCTGACCAACTTCCCTGTCCCAAGCTGCATCCAGCTCCACTTACTTTAGAAGGGCCTCCAGCTCACGCTTGACCCTGACCACGACTGGTGGCCCCAGGAAGGTGAGGGCCGTGTACAGTTGCACCAGGGAGGCCCCTGCCTGGATCTTCTCCAGGGCATCCTGTCCGCTGCTCACACCACCAACCCCGATAATGGGAATCCTGCCTGCAGAGAACACAGAGCAACACCAGGAAGGAAGGTGTAAGGACCCAGGTCTCCATCAGGGCTCAGTTCCCCAGACCCAGCAAACACAGAGGGTGTGGAAAGAACCCAGGCTCCACACATGTCCAAAGACGCCTTGCCTTGGGTAAGGGCGTACATCTCCCGGATGGTCTCGGTCGACAGATCTCGGAGTGGCCTCCCACTCAGTCCTCCTGTCTCAGAGCGCAGAGCACCCTGGAGGCCAACAGGGCGACTCACTGTGGTGTTTGTGACAATCAGTCCGTCGATGCCCAGCTGCAGTGTGAGACAGAGAAACAGCCTTAAGCCATGGACCTGAGGGACTCAAAGAAAACCAAGACTCTCACAGGCCTCACCCTCACCTACATCTTGACTGGAGAAGCTATCAGAATGAGCCTCTCAATGTGACACAGCAGCTGTCGCACACTGAGCCCATCACAGTGCCTAAGCAAGGTTGCACCCTTAGAGCAAGCTGTCTGGGAGAATCAATCGTATCTGAGCCCCCAGGCAGTGCAAAGAAGAACCAGGATTTAAGTCCAGGACTGCTGGGCTCGTGTGTTCCCACTTGTCTCCTTAGTCAGAGGCCTGGTGTTCAGACTAGCTGGAGAGGAGGACACACAATGTCCTAGTCCCAGCTGAGACTAGCAGAAAGGCTAGCATATCCTTTCAGGATGAATGTAGATCAGGAACAAGAAAAAGACTCATCAAACATGTTTTCAAACTTACTGTTTGCCACCAAAGGAACTATACAATGACAGACAGACAGACAGACAGCCTTCCACGTCACAGAAAGGAAGTCACCAACCAGGCCGCTCTGGGTTATCCCAGCAGGCAGTGGACAATGAAGGCTGCCTCTGCCCTGCCCTGCCTGCCCCACCCCGACTCGAACCTCTCTCGCCACACTGGCAATGTCCTCCTTGTCCTGGGCTGTGAGGTCGGGGCGATCTTCACGAGCACTGCTGGCTTCCGTGTTCCCTTCAAGGCGTCCCTCTCCTGCAGCACCTAGGTTGACAAGCCAGAGACAGGGACCTCAGAGCACAGCCCAGCGGTGCAGATCAGTATTTTACATACAGTCAACTAAAGCACCAGCAACTATCCCAAGGAGAGACGTGCCTACTCTGGCTGAGCTGTGGTCTCGTAGCAGATAACTGCCTATTGCCTAGGACTGGGGACGTGAGAGATCGGAGAGTGCTTGGGAAGGAGTGGTGAGGGTTCCTAGGCCAGGGGTGGAGGACAGCTTCTCCTTAGTGGTCCTGAAAAGGAATAAGGAGGAAACAAGGAGCATGTGGTGGTGTAATGACACACCTTGGACAGCAGGCGGCGCAGCTCAGTCTTTCCCTGTAGGCTCCTCAGACCAGCAGTGTTGGGACTGGACACGTTGACCACCAGGTAATCAGCCAAGGGGCCCAGGATGCGAACACCCTCTATGTAGTCTGCAGCAGCGTCCACCGAAGTCTTATTCTTCCCCAGGTTTATTCCCAGAGGCAGCCCGTCTGTAAATACCAAGTTTGTCCTCACAGTTTACCAGGAAAAATTTAAGTACAGGTTGGAAGTCTTCAAATCTTGAACCAGATGACAGAGCCAGGGACCCACTCATGCCTGGTGCAGCCAGCTGCCTGGTGACTGAGAACTAGCTTGTCAACGCCGTGTGGTTACCAACCGTGTGGGCACACTGAGCCTTTCTCTTTTGAAATTTAAATGGAGACGTTAGAAGGCCTAAATACTAGAAATAACAGAAAAACTATAGGAAACTAGACATAGTGGGCACCTATAAGCTCAGTTCTTAGGAGGTACAGGCACAAAAATTAGGATGTCAAGGTCATCCTTAGCAACATAGCGAGCGAGTTCAAAGCCAATGTGGGCTACATGAGACATAGTCTCAAACAAACAAACAAACAAATGCAGGGCCTTGGAGATATCATCTTGATGTTGGGCCACATGCTTAGCTTACATGAGGCCCCTAACATCAAGGCCCAAACCCAAAAAGTAGCTTCAGAAACTTAGTAAGGCCCATTCCCAGCAGATCACACAGATCTCCTCCAGGCTCCCTCCATCACCCATCCCTTCAGCGCCAGGAGGCACTGGAAACCCTCCAACCCCCACTGGTCAGGGATCACGTGGGCAATTGTCACTCTCCCTCCTGTCCCCCAATCCCAATCTCCCAGTCTTATCCTCTCCTTCCTCTCTGTCCCCCTCCCTACACAGACCCCAGCTCCCGCCCTCCTGTGGACCCTCCCAGCTCTACCACTTTCTAGCTCATGCTCACTCCTCAGAGTCTGCTCCCAACACCTAGAAACACTTTCTCCCCAGGACTACCAGCGGCCACACCGGCAGGATCTCAGAAGCATTCCCTACCAGGCCACCCACAGCCACCACACTCTCCTAGGGGGCCTAGAGAAACCAAGGAACGGGACGCCAGCCCAACAAAGGCAAGAGCAGATATCAACACCTAGTATTCCAATCATCTCAAACCCAGTTGCCTAGATGCCAGCATAAAAACACAGTAACAGCCAGGATGGCATGTCTCTTCTAGGGCCCAGCAACCTTACCACTCTAGGCCCTAAGAAGTGCAATATAGGGGAACGCAAGACAAGGGTATCAGAATAGATATTTGGAATATGCTCAGGTCCTCAACACAGACATGAATAAGCCCATTAATAAAACCTATGAAACATGAACAGGGTGAAATGAAGAAAACAGCTCAAGACACGAATGAGGAAATGGAGTCACGAAAGAAAACCCCGACTGAGGGAAAGCCGGAAATCAAAAACTTAGAAACTAGAACAAAAACCTCAGAAGAAAGCCTCACCAATGTAATACAGGAGATGGAAGAGATAATCTCAAGCATTAAAGACAAGATAGGATATAGATACCTTTAGTCAAAAAAAATGTTAAATCAAAAAAAAAAAAAAAAAAATACCAGGCACAAAACAGCCAAGAAATCTGGGACACCATGAAAAGACCAACTCTGTGAATAATAGGGTTAGCAAAAGGAGAAGAAACCCAGTCAGAGATACAGAAGATATTCTCAACAGAATCCCAGAAGAAAATTTACCTTGCCTGTCATGGTCCAAGAAGCAAGTACACTGGACCAGAAAATAAGTTCCACACTACACATAATAATCAAAAAGCAAAATGTAAAGAACAAAGCAAAAACTGTAAGAGAAAAAGACTGATAGCATATAAAGGCAGATAGTCCTATTAGAATAACACCTGACTTTTCAAGAGGGACTCTAAAATACAGAGGGACCTGGATGGATGTTCTATAAACTAAGAGATGACAGATGTGAACCCAGACAGCTCTACCCTGCAAAATTTTCAATCACAATAGATGGAGAAAGAAAGAGCGGTGCTCCATGGTAAAACCAAATTTAAGCAGTGTCTCTATACGAAGCCAGCTCTATAGAAGACACTAGATGTCTCTATACAAAGCCAGCACTATAGAAGACGCTAGAAGGAAAACTTCACCCAGATGAGGTTAACTACACCTGAGGGGAAAAAATCATGAATAAACAATATCAGAAGACCAAAGTGAGGGTGCTTTTGTCCTTTTTAGAACGAGTATCAGAAGATTCAACCAGAGCTCCCAGGATCTAAACCTCCAGCCTGAGAACAGACAGGGCAAGCTGTCCTCTGAGAGGCTCTAACCAGCAGCTGACTCAGACAGATACAGACATCCAGAGCCAAACAGTGGATGGAGCTTGAGGACTCTTATAGAAGAATAGGGGGAAGGATTGTGGGCCCTAAGGAGATAGGAACTGCACAGGAAGATCAACAGAGTAAACCAACCTGAACCCTTGGAGCTCTCAGAGACTGAATCACCAACCGTGGAGCATACCTAGTCTACACAGATCTACCTCCATGGGCTGGACCTAGGCCTCCCTGCACATATGTTGTAAATGTGCAGCTTGGTTTTCATGTAGGTCGCAAACATCTGGAGTGGGGGCCATCCCAAAACATGCAGCCTGTATATGGAGTATGGTCTAGCTGGGTGCCTCATCTGGCCTCAATGGGAGAGGAAGCACCTAGCCTCTCAGAGACTTAAAGTGGCAGGGTGGGGGATACAGGAGGAAGGGTACTCAGAAAACAAGAGATGGGGAAGGATTGTGGGAGGGGGTGACTGGGACGGGTTATAAAGTGAATAAGCAAAAAAATAAAATTAAAAAAAAAAAAAAAACAAAAAAAAACAATATCAGACAAGCAAGTCAAAAGAAGGGGGAACCCACCCCACACCAACAGAACACCAGGAGGCCGCGCACGCTGACTGGGGACACCTCTCAACATCCATGGCCTCAGTCTCCCAATGAAAAGATACTAACTGACTGGATTAAGACACAGGATCCATCTTTCTGCTGCATCCAAGAAACACACTTTAACATCGAGGAAGGACACCTCCGCAGAGTAAAAGGATGGAAAAAAGATAGTCCAAGCAGATGGACCAAGGAAGCAAGAAGGTGTAGACATGACAAAATAGAATTCAAATGAAAATAATCAAAAGAGGTGAGGAACGACACTACATATTCACCAAAGGAAAAATCCACCAAGATTTTTAACACCAGTGCACCAAGCACAAGGGCATCCAAGTTCATAAAAGAAATGCTACTACTGCTTTAATCACATACTGACCCTCACACACTTAAAGTGGGAGACGTTAATACCCCACTCTTGCCAAGAGGCAGACCATCCAGACAAAAACAAAACAGAAAAATGCTGGAGCTAACTGATATCATAAAACCAAACGGGCCTAGCAGATATCTACAGAGCGTCTCATCCAAGCACAGAAGAACATACCTTCTTCTCAGTAACTCTCGAACTTTCTCTAAAATCAGACACAAAGTAAACAAAGGAGAAAAGGCTCCATGGATTGCAGAAGACGCTAGAGGAGTCATGGGCATAGTGCCACCACCCAGAGCTTGCACCCCAAAATGCACCTCAGGGAACAAAGCAGACCACAGAGGACAAAGTGGAGCATCCCCATGAAATCCATCAACGGTGCAGGCTCTTTGGAAAGTGAGTCCTGAGGACGGCTGGTCCCACATCGGGGGGAGGCTGACAACCCCACTTTCTGCTTTAGCTCTCCCAGAATACACACTGTTAACACACTGGACAAAAGGACAGCAGGGTGGGATATGGGAAGGTGGCACTTAGGTCCGGCTCACATCTTAGCTCACACATGCTCTCTGCTCACCTCCAAGTCCCCAAGTTAGGACACAACCCAGGTTCTGCTGACTTGTGACATTCACTTACGGCCCTTGAGGTGGTGGTGGAGGTTGGACAGTCCCCGAATGGGAGGACACTGCGTTGCCTTGTGTGGTCATTTTCCCCCCTATTGCTGAATCACGTGCCCTTCCCATGTTTTCCCCACGTTTCTTTCAAATAGAGGAAGGAAGACCCTCCCCAACATCCAACTTTACCCGCAGTGAGCTGGGTCTGCTTCTGCTGTCTGGCCCGTAGCCGGTGCTCCACCGCTGAGAACCCATGGCTGTTGAATCCATACCTGGTGCACATAAACCCACAGTGGAGGGAAGGGGTTAGAGGGTGACAATGTAGAAAAGACGCAGAGACCATCCCCATGCTGTCACCACTGGTAATTCTTCACTGTCAACAGGATATGATTTAGAACCAACATAGAAACACACCTGGCATGTCTGAGACTGTTTCCAGAAAGTTTAATGGAGCAGGAAGACCCACTGTGAATGTGGGCAGCACCATCCCATGGGTTCACGTCCCAAACTGAGTAAGGAGAAAGTGACTCAAGAAGCAGCGTTCTTCACTCTGCCTCCTCACTGTTGGTGCAAAGCGACCCGCTGCCTCAGGCTCCTGCCACCATGAGGCCTTGTACCCTCAAACTGTGAGCCGCGTGAACCCTCTTTTCCTTAAGCTGCTTTCTATTGATGTTTTGTCCTGGCAACAAGACTGATAACTAACGGGGTCTGGACACAGCACTTTGTTGCTTACAGCCAGAAAATAGCATAGACAGTGGCATGGTGATCTGCTGACATAGTAAATACTTACCCATCCCTTCAGCGTGCCCATCCAAACACCTATCGTGTACATGAGCAAGAAGGCAAAGTGTACAAGTGCCCGAAAACACAGGTGCCTATCCCTCGACACTCCCTGTCCCACAAGACTCATACTAAGTACCACTACCCTGAGACCTGAAGTCACCTGCAACAGCCAATCAGAAATACATGTATGTTGCCTGGCCATTCCCAAAGACATCGGTCCCTGCCTATAATGCAACAGAGAGATTGGTGACTTGTAGGGAAGTTTCTGGGAACACGTAATAGGAAGCCCAGCCACACGCCAGCCAAAATCCCCGTAAGGAGGCTCTCCAAAAGTCACTTAGCAAAAAGTAGACAGGTCCTCCCTCTGTGGTCTCACTAACTGCTCAGAACAAAGGCAAGACTCTATACAGCTAGCAGGACTCCTCCTCCTAAGAGCAGCTGTACATGGTGAACACTACAACCTTGAAGGCAAGGGTGACCTGTGCCACCAGCCCAGGGTACTGGAGGACCATTTTAATGTAGTCGTTAAATTACATGTGCAATCATTCTATTTCTATAGGCCAGCACCAGACAAAGTCAATGTTTTAGATACATACTGTAAAGTCTGCTGGCCCATGTCCTCCCAGGCTGTTCCTGTGAGCAGCACCAACCCTCAGAGCACCTGGGAAAACCATCATTTCTGTTTCCCAAGGTTGGGCTGAGATCTCCGCCTGGTACACAGCAGATGTTCAAAAGGGCTCCTGAATACTCAGTGACAGAATGAGCAGCTAGCACAGCCATTCTCAACCTGTGGGTCGAGACCCCTTCCACGGGGTCCCATATCAGATCTCCTGCATACTAGATATTCACATTACGATTCATGACAGCAGCAAAACTAGTTACGAAACAGCAACGGAAATAATGTTATGTTTGGGGGAGAGGGGTCACCAGAACACGAGGAACTGTGTTAGAGGGTCCCAGCATTAGGAAGGGTAAGAGCCACTGCTCTGTCATATGAGAAAAACACAAGGCAGGTCTTCCATCAGAGATCCTAGCAGGGGAGAAGATAGCCCTGTGATGCTGAGCCCCCACATACCTGTTAATGACAGCTTGGTCCTCGGGAGACGGAATACTCTGGGCCTGGGGTTTCCTTCCTGAGGCTGGGGAGTCACACTTCCTACCTCAACAAAACCAAAGCCCAGCTTGTAGAGTCCGTCCACAGCTTCCCCGTGCTTGTCAAATCCTGCAGCAATCCCTACTGGATTTCGGAATTTGCGGCCCAGGACTCTCACTTCCTGGGAAGGAAACAAAGTCAGAGATATACAAGGCTACACCAAGTGGTCTCCCAGCACGGCTCCCAGCATCCTGCATCAGAATTCCCTTGGGGCTTGCTAAGCATCGCTGGTCCCCCCAGAATAGGGATCTCCTGGAGGAAGGGCTCTGAGGGGTTCTGCAGGTGTTCTGGTGCCTGCTGCAGTCAGACATCATGAGGTCTCAAGGCTGGGGGAGACGCAGTGTCCCACCACAAGTGAACAGGAGACAGGAGTTACCTTGTACAATTACAGGGTATCTTTTTATCTGCTCAACCTGGGCAGGAATGGAGTCCTTGGTGACAGCCTTTGGGTCATGCTACTCTGACATCAATGGGTACCATGCAGCAAAGCCTATAACCAGCTTAGTACACAAGCCCCAGTTGACCTTTCCTCCACAACTGCCAAAAAGCCATCCCATGGGCACCATAGAGAGTTGGAGAGAGGACACCACTGGTGCTGGCTCCAGTGGGCTCTTAAAGGTGAGGTAATTGTTTGCAAGGGAGAACCCACGTGGCCCTGAAAGCAAGAGAGGAGAAAGACCACTAGGAAAAGTTAAGTGTGCACACAGCACTTTTGAACCATGAGGTAGGCAGTGCAGCTATAACGGGCCTTCCTTGAGGGTAGGTGTTTTCAACCCTAGCTGCATGACTGAGCCTGGGCGCCATCAAGCCTCTCTGAGACTATTGTTAAATTGGTCAAGCAGGAGGCCAGGGCAGCCAAGCATCTCAAAAGCCCCCGCACCTTCCCAGGATAGTCTAATCTAGAAAGAGAACTGGGGACTGAAGAAACAGCAAAGAACTAAAGAGGGAGGTAGAATGGACTAAGAGGATCAGCCTTCCCGGCTATGGAGGAGTAGGGCCTCTGGGAATAGAGTGGGATGTACCATAAGGTCCAGTTACTCAGGAAGTGAGGCTCAGAAATCATCTGAGCCCACAAGTCTGAGACCAACCTGAACAACGTGGACCCATCTCAAAAGAAAAAAGGTGACATTCAGAGAAACCGTGGAAGAGGCACACTGGTTCTGTCATAACCCTGTCACCCAGGCCTGCCCTCATTCCCTTCATCCTGGTTCAAAGGCTGTCAAACTCAAGTTTGGGGTGAGGAAGACGTTAAGAGAGAAATGCTCTTTCTGATCCTTCAAAAGCCCTTTAGTGTTTGAGGTAAAACTGTACAGTTAGGTATGGAAAGGAAACATACATAGCAAAGGGCCCTAGATTCTCAACAGTGACTCTTCCCCTAGAGAGGTCTGCGGGCATTTTGCTGGGTTCCCATGTTTAAGTCACTGCCGTCTCCCATTTGGTAAGAAGTGCCGTAGAATTGCCAAATGAGCCGGGCGGTGGTGGCGCACGCCTTTGATCCCAGCACTTGGGAGGCAGAGGCAGGCGGATTTCTGAGTTCGAGGCCAGCCTGGTCTACAGAGTGAGTTCCAGACAGCCAGGGCTACACAGAGAAACCCTGTCTCGAAAAACCAAAAAAAAAAAAAAAAAAAAATTGCCAAATGAACATGGGAAGCAGACATCGGAAGGGTGTGTGCATTCCCTGGAGTCTCCTGCAGTAAGCTGACCACAGTGCAGCAATGGTGCCAGGTGGGCCAGCAGAATGAGTTGTGGCTGGGGCAGGTGGTTGTCTAGGACTTAAGTCCTCACCTCCAAGGATGATACAACATCCAGGACCTGACTCTGGTGGGGAAAAGGGACCATCAGGCCAGGGTCTATAGCACCCTGCCTACCAAACCTTCACACCCACCGAGACAGACGACACCACATCTACAAGTGACAGCCCTTCCCTGCTAACACTGTCCCCCTGCACCCATTAGCTGTTTAATGACTCCAGAAGATGTCCCTGCTCAGCCCTGGGATCTCAGCAAGGCAGGACAGTGGCCAAGGTTGGACACTGCAGTTAGACTCTATGGGTTTGAATCCTGGTCCTGCCACGTACTAGTTGTATGCCTTTGGGCAAGTCACTTGCTTAGTCTGCACAATGGTTTCCTGATCTGTAGACAGAGACGAGAACAGGACCTACCTCAAAGAACAACTGTAAGGATGAAAGACCTATACCTAAATGCTGTTCTGTACGTACAGGGTGTTAACACATAATAAAAGTCGCTTTCTCAGTCTGGGCTCCAGATTCCAGCTGCATGTGAACCTGTAGCTCTGGTTTTCAAAAGCACAGTCGCAGCAGAGAAGTATACAAACGCTGAAGAGTGTGACCTCCCCCAGGCACCTAAATGTAACACAGAGTGATCCAGGGCTACCTACCAGCATGTCAGAGTCCTGAAATTTAGCTCGTGGAAGGAGCCCCAGGGAGGTGACTCGAACAGCTAGCCGGTGGGCCGACTCGGGATCAAGCAGCCTCTGCAGAGCCGGCATCAGGTATTCAGCATAGAAATGGTCATCCCCCATGGCTGTCAGGTAAGAGGTGAAGAAAAGTCCTCCACCCCCAAGGATGATGACTGCGTCCAGGGCCCGCTTCTAGTGAGGGAAAAAAAAGGATCCATGGGGACCCCCATCAGGACAGGCCGCAGCACTCTTCCCGGCCCTTCACACCTACCCAGAGGACATCACCTACACAAAGCGACAGTCCTTCTCTGCTTTCACTGACCCCTTCATTTTCTGCCCACTCACACACCAGTCTTTGTAGAAGCTGTATCTACACGCTTTTACAGGTTCTAGCCCTGAATAAATTCAAGGATCCAGCCAGGGATTTTCAAGACAGGCAGTACTGCACCCTGGGGCCGTATAGGGAAATTTTAATGAGGGAACAATGCTGATAGATTTGGTGTAGAGAAATCAGCCCTGTCAGTATTCTTCCTTGCTTAAAGCCGACAAACTAATTTCCCTGTGTGCTATATGATCCTTGAACTTTGCTATTGATATTTATGTAAGTTTTTTAAAAAAAACTTCCTATTATCTGAGCCAAGGGACAAGCTATATATAGTTCACCTCAAACACCAACTACCTCCTACATGGTTTTACATATACACAGAGACCTTTCCAGGAATGCTGATACCTTGTAATTGAAGGACAACTGTACAGCTTACGCAAAACATTACCAAGAATAAGTCATCATTCCTATAACCTCACCAGAAAGGGTCTGCTGCTCTGCTTGTAAACCAGTGCACACCTTGGCAGTCATTTCTAAGTAGAGGCCTAAACACTTGACCATCAATATAGGGTGTTCTGACTTCTACATACTAAAATGCATGTTTCTGTTTCTCCTTTACATGGTGTTTGTTTATACTTTAAAGTTATACCTAGAAAGGTTACTGGTCTGAAATGTCGTATGTGTATAATATAAAAGCGATTGCAATATAAACATAGCTTCAGTCTTGTTGGGTAGAGAGCCACAACCCTAGTTCAAAAGTGGTTCGCTATGCTTTTTGATAACTATCACTGCCAGATGCTACGTGGCTGATGCATTCATTCAATCCTTCACCAAAGGCAAGCAAACCAGACTTGGTCCATGTTCTTCAGGAGAGTGTAACCCAAGAGACAAATCAATGGCCACGTAAATACAGAGCCATGACAAGTGACAAGAAGGGATAAATCATGGAAGGCTCTTGAGGAAGCAAGTTAAAGCTGACTTTCAAAGGTTAGACACGAGGTAGCACCAGGAGAAGTGATCTCCTGGATGAAGCCAATGAGAGGGGCCAGGGGATCGGGATGGGGGAGACAGCTGCTTGGAACTAAAAGGAAAGTATTGCTTTAAATGAGGCAAGAGATATGAGAGAGGTGTCAGCCAAAGAGACAGGGTTTCTCTGTGTAGCCCTGGCTGTCCTGGAACTCACTCTGTAGACCAGGCTGGCCTCGAACTCGGAAATCCGCCTGCCTCTGCCTCCCAAGTGCTGGGATTAAAGGCGTGCGCCACCACCGCCGGCTTGGGGTTCGAATTCAGGCTATCAGGCTTTTGCATGTAATGACAGTGCCAATTTATATTCCCACAGTGTCTTAATTAGGGTTACTATTGCTACGAAGACACAACGACCACAGCAACTCTCATAAAGGACTACATCTAATTGGGGCTGGCTTACAGTTTCAGAGGTTCAGTCCATTGTTATTGTCTTAGTCAGGGTTTCTATTCCTGCACAAACATCATGACCAAGAAGCAAGTTGGAGAGGAAAGGGTTTATTCAGCTTACACTTCCACATTGCTGTTCTTTACCAAAGGAAGTCAGGACTGGAACTCACACAGGGTAGGAACTTGGAGGCAAGGGCTGATGTAGAAGCAATGGAGGAATGCTGTTTACTGGCTTGCTTCCCCTGGCTTGCTCAGCTTGCCTTCTTATAGAACCCAGGACTACCAGCCCAGGGACGGTACCACCCACAATGGGTCCTCCCACCCTTGATCGCTAATAGAGAAAATATCTTACAACTAGATCAACTGGAGCTCCTTTCTCTGTGATAACTCCAGCTTATGTCAAATTGACACACAAAATCAGCTAGTACAGTCATCTTGACAGGAAGCATCACAGCATCCAGTCAGACAGGGTGCTGAAGAAGGAGCTGGGAGTTCTACATCTTGATATGCAGGCAGCAGGAAGAGAGAGAGAGAAAAAGAGAGATAGAGAGAGAGAGAGAGAGAGAGAGAGAGAAACACTGCCTGGCCTGAGCATATGAGACCTCAGAGCCAACCCTAGCAGTAACACACCTCCTCCAACCAGGCCACACCTCTCTAATAGCGCCACTCCCTATGGACCAGGCATTCAATCTCAGTCTATGGGGCCATTCCTATTCAAGCCTCCACACACAGGCAGTATTCAAGGCTTCCCTTTTGGCTGGATCCTTCTCAACACTTGTTTCTTTTCTTCATGAAAGCCATTCTGAGGATAGAAATGGAATGTCACTGTGGCTGTGAGCTGGACGGCCAAAATAAAGCTGACCGCACACTTCCCGTGACTCACTGGCCGTCCGAGGTGCTCTACAGACTTGTCTGCTCATCTCATTTGCCTGTTTATTGGTTAGATTACTTGAGGGAGGGACAGTATTTGTTTAGTTTTTTTTTTAAATGTTAGATATTAGTCTGCTGTCAGATAAGTAGCGGGCAAAGCTTTCCTCCCATTCTGTTTCTTGATCTAGTAACTATTTCCTTTGCTATACAGATTTTTAATTCCGTGCTTTCAAATTTCTCCCAGTTGCTAATCTTTTATATTTCCTAGGTTATCAGAGTCCTGGTTATAAAGTCTTTGCCTATGCCTATACCTTGAAGGGTTTTTTTTTTTTTAGTTTTTTCGAGACAGGGTTTCTCCGTGTAGTCCGGCTCTCCTGGAACTCATTCTGTAGACCAGGCTGGCCTCGAACTCAGAAATCCGCCTGCCTCTGCCTCCCAAGTGCTGGGATTAAAGGCGTGCTCCACCACCGCCCGGCCTTATATTTTCTTCTATTGGTATCAACGTTTCAGGTCTTTGATCCATTTTTTCAGTTGTTGTGGGCAGCATGAGAGGTGGATATAGCTTCACTCTTCTACATGTGGGTATCCAATTTTCCTAGCGCCATTTGTTAAATATTTGCGCATCTCTAGTACCAAACGGCTGTAGCTGTGTGGGTTTACTTCTGGGTTCTCTGTCATGTTGTGTGGGTCTTTAGTCTGCCTTTGTGCCAGAACTATGCAGTTAATTACTGTGGCTCTATCATACATCTAACTCCGAGCTCTGATACTTCCAACATTGCTCAGGATTCTTTTGTGCCCCAGTATACATTAGGATCATTTATATATTTCTGTAAAGGATGTCAACAGAATTGTTCTGATAATTGGATTGAGGGGGTAGACCATTTTCAATAGTGTAGCCACTTCCACAGCATCCTGCCAGCCCGTGAGCATGGGATGTCTGCCTTCTAGCATGGTCTCTAATTTCTTCTTCAGTGGTTTAGAGCTTTCACTAAGGAGGCCCTTTGTTGCCTCAGTTAGGTTTATTCCTGGGGATGTTTTGTTTGCCTTGTGTTATTTTGTTATTAATGAGATTGTCTCCGAGAAATACCTCTCTAAGTGCTATCTACTAAACACACATAAGAGAAAGAAAGTAAGCTAATAGTATTTTGTATCTGGTTTGGGTTTTTTGGTTTTAAATTTTTATATTTATGTGTGTGTGTGTCTGTGTAACACGGCACATGTATGGAGATTGGGGCAAAACTTATGGGAATCAGTCCTGTCTTTCATCAGTGTGTTCTGGGACAGAACTCAGGCTGTCAGGCTGGGCAGCAAGCACCTTTACCCACTGAGCTGTCTCACTGCTCTCGGATGGGTTTGTTACATGGATTTTGTTCTTTTGTTTTTGATTTGGGGTTTGTTTGTTTGTTTTCATGACAGGGTATCTCTCTATAACCCTGGCTGTACTCTAGGCTGGCCTTGAACTCAGAGATTTGCCTGCCTTTGGCTCCCTAATGTTGGGATCAAAAGTATGTACCACCATGGAATATTTATTTTGTATCATGCTATTTTCCTGAAAGTTTTCTTTGTCTATAAGAGTATTCTGATGGAGTTCTCAATGCCTTTCAAGTATAGGCTCATATTGTCTGCAAATACTTTGAGTTCTCTCTTTCCTGTTTGTAGCTCATTTATTTCCTTCTCTTGTTGCTCCGCTCTCTAGAGAATAATCCCAGTGCTATACTGACTAAAGCTGGAGAGCAAGCACCTTTACTCATTCCTGAATTTGCAGAAAATGCTTTCAGTTTTCCCACTTGATATAACATAGGATATAAGTTAATCATAGACAGCCTTGTTTGTTTGTTTGTTTTGTTTTTAAAGAAGTCACAGACGTTTCTGGAATCCCTTTCATTACCTTCTACAGTGCTGGTTCTGTGGTTGTGAATGGTTTAAGTGTACTTGTCCTGCTAGGTATCCACAGCTCCGTTAGCACCAGCAGATGACATTGCTGGGTCTAGTCATCTTGGCTGGTGGTCGTTTGCTCTAGGGATTGTATTATATTCATGCCTTTCTGCTTAATAGGCTCTCTCTGGTTAGTCTGAGAATTGTGATGAGTTCGTTTTTTATAAATGAGATGGCCTTTCACTCCTGGTTCAACTCAAATACATTACTCACCTGAACCTTCTTCCTCTCAAGCTGTCCCTCTATGGTGACACTTTTTCCTCTTATTATTAGCGACAATTATTTCATTTCTTCCCTAACTAGACCTTTGCAAAGTATGAACCATGCTATGCCCTTCAATAGAACACTGCAATATTTTAAAACTAAGGGGATAAGTCCTCAGATTCTGTTCTTTAGAGAATTTTCAATATTGATGTCTGCTTCTTCAATGGTTTTCACAACGCATAAAGGCATTAAGAGACGAGGACATTGCTCAGTGGTAGAGTTCATTCTCAGAGCCCTGAATTCAATCAACATAAACACTCACCAAACACAGGTGGGAACAACATAGGCATTATTTGGGCTGCTTAAATGACCATCTTAACCCTGATAGCTGCCAAGCGTTTTCAGTATTGCATGTGCTTGCATTTATGGCACAAAAGAAGAGAGCCAGCTGCACAGATCAGTGAAGGACACGCAGCAGGGAAGACCAGTGGCAAGCTCTCTAAACAAAGGGTTTTCAGAAAAACAATGTCCAAAACAGGTTCGAGAACTGAAGCTTCTCAATAGCGTGAAGTGCCGTGCATGCCACAGTCAAAGAAGGCTGTGTGGTCAGAGGCCAGAACCATGCAGATCTGCTGTTAGGTCCCGTCAAGCTTGGGTTTTGTTGGGTTCTGGCATTGTTTGTATTTAATTTGTGTTCATTTCTTCATCACTTGTGTATCTGTCTTTTAGAACTGGCTAGGAGCTTCAAGATACGGTTCACGTGTGGTTTTGGTTTCGTGCAGGTAAGAAACAGAAGACAGCCATCTGAACCAATCCCAATGGCAGCAAATACGGAGGACACACAAGTCTAGAGATTTATCGGCAGTAGTCTTTATGTTCTTATGCAGTAGAATCCTGCTGGGAGAGGGATTCCTACTGCAGGAGTAGGTTTCAACTGCCCTGTCACAAAAGCAGTTTCAGGGGTAACTCTGAGATAGCAGACATGTTAATTTACTTCACTACATCATATTAGCTAGTGTGTCCTGTAACACTCTATGTTCTTTACACAATGTGTGTTATAATGTGTATGTTCTTACATAATGTGTATTACAATATATATGTTCTTTACATAATGTGTACTATAACAATACACATTACTGTTCTATTAAAGAGCCTCACTGGTAGTGTTTCCATACACGAATGTAACATATTTCAGTCTGCTTCATACTCCTGACTAAGCTATTTTATCCTTTCCTTCTCCCTCTCCCTAGTCCCCTGAACTTTCCATAGTGTTTCCTCTACTGGTTCCAGATTGCCTTTAAATTCTAGCCTCTATGGATGAGAGAAACCGTGTGATAATTCTTCGTCTGCATCTGACTTATTTTTGCTTAACATGAAAATATTTGATTCCATCCATTTTCTGGCAAATGATATGATCACATTCTCTCTGGCCAAATAAACCCCAATAACCCATATGTATACACACAACACATACACACACACAGACACAGAGATTATTTTAGATATATTATATATATATAATATATATATTATATTTCCTTTATATATATTAGCTAGTGTGTCCTGTAACACTCTGTTCTTTACACAATGTGTGTTATAATGTGTATGTTCTTATATAATGTATATTACAATTATGTATATATATATTCTTTTTTGTCTAGTCTCTGTTGACAGGCCCCTGAGCCATTACTGTGGCTTGGCTGTGGTTAACAGTACTGAAATCAATATGGACACACAGGCTGTGTGCTGACTTCACTCTTGTGTCCATATATACACACCTAGTGTCCATATAGCTGAGTCACACAGCAGTTCCTCCTCATGGTTTGTTTTTGGGAACCTCCCTATTGCTTGCTACAGGTTACACATGGTCACACTCCCACCAACAATGTACAAGGGTCACTCTCCCCGATTTTGATGAGAGCCATTCTGAGTGACATGAGATGAAATACCAGTGTAGCTTTTTGTTTTCCTGGTGGCTAAGGATGGAGGGTTAATGGCCTGTAAGCACCAGCTGGACGGAGAGGCTCTGGGCGGCAAGTTGACTGATGGATGACACCTATGGAAGCTCCTGATCAGGAGATCCACACAAACACACTGGGAGCTACTGCTTCCTGACTGCAGGGGAAATGATCTTCAGATGGACTAGGCTCTTCTGTCCCAAAGTCCTATAAACCCCTGAGACTGCACTCCACATGCATATGGTCCTATTCCTGTGGAGAGACCATCACCCTTCACTGTGCTGAGAAAAAGGCAAAGTGCCCCAGGAAGGCCATTATTCTCTTTTATTTCTGTGGCAACTCAGTCAATCCCTGTTTAACAAAGGGTGTTTAGCATCCCCCCCCCATATTTATCAGCCATTAGCCGTCTGAGAAGTGGGTTGACAAAGATAATATCTATTTGAAAAACTCCATCATAGGGGGCAGGAGAGATGGCTCACAGGTAATAGCACTTGTTTTTGCAGAGGACCCAGGTTCAGTTCTCAGCACTCACACGGTGGATCCAGCCTTCTTCTGGCCTTGAAGGTACCAGGCATGTACATGACATCCATACAGACAAAACACCCATATACATAAAATAAAAGTAAATAATTTTCTGTAACTTTTAAATCAATTACAGGACTCAATGAGAATAGTTTTCTTCTCTGGACATAATGATGCATGCTTTTAATACCAACACTGAGGAGGCTGAGGCAAGTGGATCTCTGTGAGTTCGAGTCCAGCCTGGCCTACATAGTGAGTTACAAGACAGCTGGGATACACAGTGAGACCCTGTCTTGAAACCACAACAGCATAGTTTTCTTTTTAATACAAAAGTATCCGTTTTTCTGGACATACCTCAGTGCTAGAGTGCTTGTACAGCATTCATGAGGTTCTGTGTTGGAGCCCATGCTGCATAAAGTAAGCTCACTAAATCTATTAACACTGGCTTAGATATCCACCAACTGCTCTCTGCTTGCAGGTAGACTTGGCTTCATAATAGATCTTTATTGCTAAAGATACATCTGGGCGTATGGACACAGATGGAGACGTTGGTGCCCCGGCTGTGAAGTCCCGTTTGCTATTCATTTGCAGCCAGTAAGAACTCCATCTGGGCTCTCTAAACAAAACAAAACCTTTTATCTCCTTGGCAGGTTGTTCCCAACCCACAAAAAGAACAATACGAACGATTCTGACAAACTCACTGGTCCTATTTAAAAGCCCAGGCAGCTGCTGAGCACCTGTGCATCTTCTCTCACTCGGTGCAGAGAGAATGCTCCTGCAGAGATGGTCCTGGCTCTGGCTGCACATTAGCATCGGTGTCATTCTGGGACATGAACCAAGTATCCCTGAGCAACATGGGAAAAACAGCTGCTATCAACTTAACAGATTTTCCTGCAGCTTCCACGGAGCAAATACGTTCTGCCTCAGCCAGAGAAGACAGCTAGCCCACACGTGGAACCCAGAGCTTCAGGATTTCCTGCAAAGCCTCCCACAAAAAGAAACAGTGTGGTGGGTTGGGGAAAACCTAAAGCTGCCCAGAAAGCATCCAGGGATAACCCAGACAGGTAGGGCTCTGGTGTTGAGGGAAAAAGCTTTCTGTGCCTTGTCCTAGGGTGAAAGAAATTTATCTTTGGTCTTTCTGCTTTTATTTTATTTTTTTCAAATTACATTTTAAGGTGTTTTTTCCCCCCCTTTTTGAGATTT
Source organism: Mastomys natalensis (assembly GCA_021653895.1). Taxonomy (NCBI): domain Eukaryota; kingdom Metazoa; phylum Chordata; class Mammalia; order Rodentia; family Muridae; genus Mastomys; species Mastomys natalensis. The sequence continues at coordinate 1,268,746 of JAJTUV010000857.1, read as the reverse complement.
ATTTATTTTATGAATGAGTGTGTTTTATCTGCACGTACACCTGCTTGCCAGAAGAGGGCATCAGATCCATTATAAATGGTTTTGAGTGTCCTTGTGGTTGCTGAGAATTGAACTCAGGACCTCTGGAAGAGCAGCCAGTGTTCTCAACTGCTAAACTATCTCTCCAGCCCCCTTTCAGCTTTTATAATCAGAAAAAGTGTTAGCGTGACCATCATCTCTCTCCGCAGGCTTTCCACTTTTGTGCCTCGGCCAACGTTTGTCTCTGTAGCAACGGTAAAGTACTTTTTCCCCCTGAGACAGAGTTTCTCTGTGTAGGCTTACTGTCCTGGAGTGTGCTCTGTAGGCCTCGAGCTCACAGAGATCTGCCTGCCTGTGCCTCCCGAGTGCTGGGATCAAAGGTGTGCGTCACCAGTGACCGGTGGGAGTAAGCTTTTTGTCATAGCCTGTCTAAAACTTAGCTCCTCGGTCTTCATGTATGATGTTATTTTTGCTTTATTTGATTTAGGGTATTTGGAATTTTTATTCAGTTTTGTTTTGTATTCGAGACAATTTTGCTTTTTAGTACAGGGTGTCCTGAAACTTGGTATTCAGCCCAGACTGGTCTCAAACTCTCAATCCCCACTTTCTTGGCCTCTTAAATGTTGGATTTCCAGGTATACAAATAGCTGCTGTTATACAAGATTCTAAAGAGAAAAATCTTCTATGGTGACTTTCTTTGTTATCTTTGCCTCCAGATTTTCTAAAACAGAAGCTAGGAGAAGTACCTATCTATTGTCTTTCTTACAAAATTGGGTACCATAATCTTACAGTTTTAGAGAAAAAAAAAATCCAAGAAATTGTTATATCATCATTTCTCCATTGTCTAGGTAATTAATTCCAAGATCTATGATTAAAAATATCTAAATATTGAAGAGTAATCTACAATATGCAGGGAGAAGTCATAACTTTTCATTTGCTGCAAACCAGTCAAATTGGGTTTTGTATTGAATACATACGTGTGCATTAGTGCCACAGTGTGTGTGTGGAGGCCCAGTATCAAACTCAGGTGTTCCTCCCACCTTCCACCTTGTTTGGGGCAAGGTCTCTTTTGTTGTCTGCCTCAGTGTACCCCAGATCCCACAGGTCTCTGGTATTCTCCTTCCTCCACCTCCCATCCCACCTAAGAGCACTGGGATTACAGACATGGGCTCCCATGCCTGGCCCTACATTGGCTCCTGGGATTCGAACTCAGGTCCTCATACTTGCCCAGCAAGTGTTTCGCCCATCGAGCCATCTCCCTGTCTGACTCTGAAGAATTAGACTTAACTGAGTCTGGTGCCCCTCCAGGACGTGTTGCTGTCCCAAAGAACCAAAAGTCTGATGAGTGCACGTCCATGGTCCTACGCTCTAATGCTGCCTTCACAAGACTGGAGCCGTGCTTCAGTATGCATCATTTCATTTGCCAGACTGGTGAGTAATTGAACTGCATCAATTTTAGTTTCAAAACTGATTTTATGTAAGGAATGCACATGAGAGGCTTTATTTTAGTCTGTAATCGACCATAGGGCAGATATAAGAACTTCTGTTTTTAGTTATAATTTTTTTAACTTGTTCTGTACGCCTGTGGGAATGGGGGAGCTGGCACATGTGCGGCAGGATGCATATGGAGTCAGAAGTCAACTTGTGGGAGTCGTGGGAGTCAGTTCTCTCCTACTGTGTGGGTTCTGGGTTTAAACTCAGGTCGTAGGCTTAGTGGCAGGTGCCTTTTGCCTCGGAGTCGTCCCTCTAGCCTGCAGTTTCTAGTTTTATGACACTGCTTATCCCAAGAAACTGCCCCTTGGAGTAAGTGATGTCTTCACCCCTCCTTGCTAGCGGCTAGATGAGCTCTCATGGTCGACTTGGTTGAAGTGCAGGAAGAACTTAGCTCGTAGCTTTCGCTCTCCGAATGCATACCCCTAGTCTGATCAGCACTGGCTGTAGAGTCAGAACGGGAAAGAAATGAGAATGAGGCATAGGAAAATGAGGAGACCAGAGGCCATGAGCTCTAAGAAGTGTGCTTCCCCTGCATCTGTGTGTGTGTGTGTGGTGTGTTGTAAGCAGATAGAGCTCCTGACATGAGTGCTGAGAATCAAACTCAGGTCCTCTGCAAGAGGTGCACACATCCACTAAGCTAATTCTACATACCTGCCATTTTTAACTACCCTGGCAGTGGCATCTGCCTTCATAAAGCATTTAGCCTTGGCCTGGTGGATCTCGAAGTCCTTGCAGTATTGCAGAAAATCTAGACGGACATTTCATCCCACTTTTTTTTTTTTTTTTTTTTTTTTTTGGACAGACTCTTGCTTTATAGCTCTAGCTGTCGTGGAACTAGCTCTTTAGAACAAGCTGGTGTCAAACTCTAAAAGATCTTCCTGTCACTGCTCCAGGAGTGCTGGGATTAAAGGTGTGTGCCACCATGCCCAGCCACTTCATTGTGCTTTTCAAACCTACCAATGTGTTCTTATTAACATATAAAGTTGCTATAGCTAACAAAAACAGGATTCATTGCACTATCTCTCTGTCCCAAATAGAAAGACTTAGTTAGGGTTTCATCACTGTGAAGAGACATCATGTAAGGCAACTTACAGGGAGCTGACTTACAAGTTCAGAGGTTCAGTCCATTATCATCATGGTAGGAAGCATGGCAGCGTCCAGGCAGATGTGGTGCTGGAGAAACCAAGAGTTCTACATTGTGATCCAAAGGCAACCAGGAGGAAACGGTTTTCACTGGCAGCCAGGAGGATGCTCTCTCTTCTGCACTGGGCAGAACTTGAGCACTAGGAGCCCTCAAGGCCCACCTACACAGTGACACACTTCCTTCAACAAGGCCACACCCACTCCAACAAGGCCACACCCACTCCAACAAGGCCACACCCATTCCAACAAGTCCACATGTCCAAATAGTGCCACTTCCCATGGGCCAAGCATATACAAACCACCACAACCACCTTCCTCAAATAAGAGTAGTAAATGCATTCATCTCAATAGCTTCAAGCCTCCAGTCTTCACAATTCCCAATGCCTCGTGATGTTCACGTCTACTTTACGTTACTATACTTCATGTCTACCGTTCAAAAGAGCCTGCCACTGTTAATGAGGCTGAGGCAGTAAGGCTGAACCCCCCCACACAAGTCAGCAGCCCCGTCCCCCCTCACAAGCCACCTCCCTAGTGTTCCCCAGCTGTATTATCATTGTGACTCACCCGTGGTCATCACAGAAAACTATTCTGCATAGCCTGCTCCAGGTGACAAAAGCAATTTTTTGTTTTTGAGACAGGGTTTCTCTGTGTATCCCTGGCTGTCCTGAAATTTGCTCAGTAGACCAGACTAGCCTTGAACTCAGAGATCTGTCTGCCTCTGCCTCCCCAGGGCTAGGATTAAAGGTGTGCACCACTACTGCCCAGCAAAAAAAAAAAAAAAAAAAAAAGCAATATTTAGTTAATGTAACCTATTGACAATATGAGCATGAGTTTTGAATGAGTGGTGAGTGTTTGGACACTCTCAAGAATTCTTGGCTTTGGACTCTACAAATACAGTCCTCCCTATCCCTGTGCTGTCCCCAAGAGTGACCTTGAACTTCTGTGCTGAGAATCAAGTACATACTCCAGAATCCAGCTTTTATTGATGGAGAATCTTACAAGTGGAACCTTTTAGAGGTTTCTAGGCCCCCCAGGTCCCCTTCCTAGTGACTGTTTTTTGGTGACAGTCTCCTCCTCTGTCTTCATGTGAGGCCACAACTGTTCTCTCTGGCCCTCACTCTGAGGATGTACCCCTCACCGGACATCATGATTTTAGACATCTCCAGCTCCCGAACTGAGATTTAGCTTGTTTTTTTCTTTCTCCTTTTATTTTTCTCTTCTCTTTTTCCCTTCCTCTTTCCTTTCTTCCTGTGCTTTACTACAATCCAGAGTCTTGTTCACACTAATCACGCACCCAACACGGAGCCACATCCCCAGCCTCAAAGTTCTGCCCTTTATAAATTACGGAGTCTGCGATACTCTATCAGCACAAAATAAACTTAAAAGACAATACAACACTTGGATCAAGAACTTTACAAAGCAGTCTCCCAAGATAAAAACGAAGCCTTGAACTGTGTAACAATCTTCTCAAAATAATTTTGCTCAAGATCAGAAAAGATTCAGAAGTGCGGTTCCAAAGGCCACGAAAGCTGCTGGCTTCTTGTTCTTGTTATTTTTGGTTGGCATGGTGACAGATGGCTAGAGCAAAAACTGAGAACTCACATCCGGTGCACAAGCACAAGGGAAAAGAGGCGGGGGAGGGAGGGAGGAAGGGAGGGAGGGGAGGAGAATGCAAGTTAACTGGGAATGGTGTGGGCTTTTGAAACTTCAACACCCTCCAGCAAGACCACGCCTCCTAATCCCTCTCAAACAGTTCCAGCAACTGGGCACTAAGTGTTCAAATATATGAGCCTATAAGAGCCATTCGCATCCAAACCAACATACACACACACACACACACACACATATGTGCTCTCTCTCTCATACACACACACACTGTAAAATAAAGTAAGAGACAAGTTGTCATTCTGCCCTAAGGAGGATCTAGAAGGCTCCTGGTTGTCGGAGGCTGAGTAAGGAGGTCACAAAGAGTCATCCAAGAACGGTAGCAGCTAGCCTGGACACACTGACTGCCAGGCAGTACGGATGCAGGCTGAGAAAGAATGCAGTCCTAATTATGAGTTGAGGCGTAGCCCGTGTGTGGTTGTATGATTTTCTCTAGTGTTGTTCAGTTTGCATGTGTGATGAACCTGTGTGTACATATGTAGGAAATGAAGCACTCCAGAATGTCAGTGCTGGGCTGAGAGTATGACTCAGTGGTGAGGTTCCTGGCGCCTGGACCCCCACAAAAGGCACTCCTGCCGTTTCTGGACCCTGAGTTCTACCCACCAGAGATACAAAACCACAAAGGAAGATGATTTGTTCAGCATGCCCTTTCACACAAGTAGTTTAACCCTCTGTTGCTCACGGGTTGGCCTAATTAGACCCAATTTTAGATGTCCAGTAGGATACAGTAAGATGTGGCTATGGGGGCTACTTCAGAATCTCATGTCATTATTTAAAGGAAATTATTGATAATCTTTGTGTTTTCTTGATGGGGTGTATGTGTGTGCGTGAATGCACGCGTGCGTGTGTGTGCATGTGATGACCATTACAGGCAAAGCCATAACCAACAAATAAACCTTTGTGTTGGCTCCACACAGCCGCTCCACACTCTCCCCTTCAAGGTGCAAGCAGTTGGAGAAATGAGCTTGGTCCTTGGACACCTATGAGACAAAGAGGAGCTGAGACGGAGAGACATATGGTCTTGGGTAATGTGTTCCTTCTCTAAGCGTGTGATCCAGTCATCCCTGGAGGTTCCTGGAGCTGAGCTAAATCCAATCAGTTATTGTATTAGGAGCCAAGGAAGCACTTACTTGTGTTTGAGTATCATATCTCAATACAAAAGTATGGAGACCTTTTCTTTCTTTGTAGTGCTGGCTATTAAACCTGGGGCTCTGTGTATGCTAGGCAAGTCACTCTATAGCAGAGCCACACACACCAACCTTTTGTTCTCTCTCTCTTTCTCTCTCTCTCTCTCTCTCTCTCTCTCTCTCTTTCTCTCTGTGTCTCTCTCTGTGTATGTGTATGTATGTATGTAGGTATATATATGTATTTAAATCTGTATGTATGTGTGTATGTATGTGTGTATGTGTATATATGTATGTGTGTATGTATGTGTCTATGTGTGTATGTATGTATGTGTATGTGTATGTATATATGTATGTATTTGTGTATGTATATATGTATGTGTGTATGTGTATAATGTATGTATGTATGTGTTGTATGTGTGTATGTATGTATGTGTCCTGTCCAGCAGGACATTAAACAGGGGTCGAGGGAGGTCACCTGAAGGGGGGGGAACAGACAAAGACGCAAAGAATGGCGATCGGTCTATAGTCTGATCAAATCACAATTTTTACTTTTTTCACACGGGGTTATATACTTAAAAAGGCAGGATGTGGGGAAGGGGATGACGCAGGAATGTAGGTGTACAGGGGGAGTACAGATATCTTCCAGAACAGAGTGTCAGCTGGGTGAAGGTTCAGGGGCAGGTCACTATGACTCCGCCTATGATTCACTTGTCCTTATCTAAGTTGGTTCTATCCACCAAGGCTACCTATCTACAAGATCTATGACTATTTAGGCTGGCAATTTTCCACCAAAGCTGCTTGTTTACATCTTATAGCTTGTTTACATCTTATAGCTTGTTTATACCTTATAGCTATCTGTTTCAGTGTTTTTCCACAGAGACCCAAGACTTTGTGTTTAGCAGGCATGTATGTCAGGCCTATTGCTGATTTTTAGGCCTATGGATGTTTTTAGGCCTTCAATGTATAAGCAGGGCTGCCCCTGACATGTATGTGTGTATGTGTGTGTGTGTATGTGTATGTATGTGTGTGTATGTATGTGTGTTTATGTGTATGTATATATGTATGTATGTGTGTATATATGTATGTATGTGTTATGTATGTATATGTATGTGTGTATGTGTATACATGTGTATATATATGTATGTGTATGTATATATGTATATGTGTATGTATGTGTATATGTGTATGTATGTGTGTGTGAACCATAAGTCTCCTATTGCTTTGCACCCTATCTTTTGAGACAGAGGTCCCCCTCCAAGCTCAACACTGGGGCTAGCCTAACTGGCCAGTCAGCTCTGGTGATCCTCGTGTTTCTACCCTAGCACTGGGGTTACAGAGCAGCGTGGTGTGCACCCCCATGCCCAGCTTTCCCACAGCTCTCATGCTCTGAACCCAGGTTCTTCTCCCTCTTGCAGTAAGTACTTTACCGACGGAGCCATCTCCCCGGCCTTCATTTTGTACACAAGCTTCATGTTTTTTCCTTTTTGACACAAGAGTCTTGCTTTACAATCTACCTCTTCGTGCTTCAGCCTCAGCTGCTGGGATAGCAAGCATGCCCCCACCACATCCAGCTGCGTTTATTTTCTCAGTATGACTTTATCTTTTTATACATTTCACAATGAAAAGCACAATGAAAAGCACAAAATTTCTATAACAAAATAATTCTTCCCTAAAATAAAAGTCTTGCAAAACTAACTCTGTCTCTGTCTCTCTGTCTCTCTCTGTCTCTCTCTCTCTCTCTCTCTGCCTAGCTCTCTCATTTAAGAACAAATGCTAATTGGGTAAGATGCATTTGCCTGAAAACACTTCAGTCTATGTCTTAGTTAGGGTTTTATTGCTGTGAAGAGACACCATGACACTAAGGCAACTCTTATAAAAAAAAACAAAACAAAACAAAACATTTAATTGAAGCTGGCTTAGCGTTTCAGAGCTTTAGTCCATTATCAACATGGCTTGAAGCATGGCAGCCTGCAGGTAGACATGGTGCTGGAGGAGCCAAGAGTTCTACATCTTGATCCAAAGGCAGCAAGGAGAAGACTGTTCCAACACACTGGGCAGAGCTTGAGCATAAGAGACCTCAAAGCCAACCCCACAGTGATACACTTCCTCCAACAAGGCCACACCTACTCCAACAAGGACCTCCTAATAGTGCCACTCACCATGAGCCAAGCATTCAAACACATAAGTCTATGAGGACATAGCTATTCACACCATCACAGCCTATATCCATGTTGGATGGTTAGAGAGAGCACCAGACATAGGGTAAAACTGAGACAGATTTACAGTGGATCTAGCAATTATTCTGGAGGTCAGAGATGACCTCACTGAGAGAAAGAATCTTGCTAGAACATGTGTGCATGAACACACACACACACACACACACACACACACTATAAAATAAAAGGGACAGGTGAGATGGCTCAGGAGGTACAGGCACATGCTGTGCCAGCTTGGTAACTTGGGTTCAGTTTCTAGAACCCGTGAAAGGGCGAATGAAGAGAGCCAGCTCCACACGTGACCCAGAGCCTCCCACGCTCGTAATAAACCGAAGAACTTAGAACTCCTTAATCCGGTTACCATCCCTCTCTACTCTCATGCCCACAGTTTTATTAGTATAGTCTGTGGGTTATCACCTGACTAATACCTTTTCCCCCAGCAGTACTGGAGGTTGAATCTAGGGTCTCACAGATGCTGGGCAAGTGCTCTATACCTGGGCTGAAAACCCAGCCCTCTAAAGCAGTGATTTTTTTTTTCCCATGACTTTTTAAAATCAATGCTTTTATTAATTCTTTGAGAATTTCATACAGTGTATTTTTGATCAGATTCGTTTTCCAAATTATTTCAAGTTAATCACACACAGCTCTGCTTTCTTATTTCTCTAGGAGATGGTCACCCGTCAGCCATTTGTCACCCACCCCCTGCTTCTCCTCAATCTGTACGTACTGTAGTCACAAGACACGTGTGAAGTATTCAGCTCTCTGCAGTCTGATGGGTCCTGCCAGGATTTTATTGTCTCTTAGAGTGTGCCAGGCACAACTTTCTAGAAAGGAAAGCACAGGGCTGGGCTAGCAGGTAACCTGAAGAAGATCCTAGCCACCAGTCTCTGGCTCCCATGCAGATGCAATGGGCCACCTCCTTGTTTGTTTTTCCCTCTGATTCATTCATTGAACTTGTGGCTGCCTTTAGAAACAGGTGCAGCAAGATAAGCTCTGGAAATCAAAGAGAGGGAAAGAGGTCCAAGGGATGGGAAGACAGCAACTATCAGGGTAGCTACCAGAGTTTCAGCCTTCCCTTCAGAGTCCCCACAGTGACCTGTGAGGACCCATCTAAATTGCTGTTTCCTCGATCCCATGTCAAATGGAGAAGTGTTTCTAGCAATTTAGAAAAAGACAAAGATGAAGTGAAATTCCCTTCTCAGCGTTTTCCAAGCTGACAGCTATAGAAACGCTGCCAGAAGCAGGGACAGCAACACCGGAGCTGCTCCATCTGCCCCCTCAGTGCTCCAGTTCTTTGCCCCTTCCTGTCCTGTCTGACCTCAGCACTGGAGTCAGAGGGACTCTGACTGCTGGCACTGGGCATGGCCCTTGTCCCCACTGCTCAGTCCACCCCCCCCCCACCAGCATTCATTTCTGACCTATTTCCTCCTCAAACACACCCAGCAAGCTTTGGCCCCTCAGATGTCCTCAGACATGTTGGCAGAGCCCACGTCTTCCCCAGTACTCACCCTCACATTTGAGGGCTGGTCTGAAGCCCAGCCTGCCATCCTCCCTCATCTGCTAGCCTAGGTGTTTCCCTCATAGCATGTATTCAGTACCTGATATAACATCCCTATTCATCTCCACTTCCCTGGAGGCCCTAGGAGGCGGGGCACTAGACTCATTTTGTTCAGTACTCCCAGTTTTCCAGAACACAGCTTAGCACATAGTAGGTGTTTAATAAGTTTTTAAATGATGGGCAATAAATCCTTAATGTGTGAGATCATGTTCTCTCAGAGGTGTTTGACAACAGTATAAAGGCTGTGTCCTAAAGAACATGGGGGTCCCAGAGGGAAGACAGAATACTGGGCAGTGCTAATATGCTTGACAAAATAAGATTTAGCCTCTTCCTTTACCTGTTTTTATCTTTTAGTCTGAGATACAGTGCTTTCCCATCAACCCAGTTTCTTCAGTACTTCCAAAAGCCACACACAAGATGGCAATTACATCCCCAACCAGAAGCTCACAGGTGACATCATCAGCCACACCTGCTTCCAGCAGCCCACCACAGGTGACATCAGACACACCTGCATCCAGCAGCCCACCACAGGTGACAGCAGACACACCTGCATCTAGCAGCCCACCACAGGTGACAGCAGATACACCTGCATCCAGCAACCTATCCCAGGTGACAGCAGACACACCTGCATCTAGCAACTTATCCCAGGTGACACCAGACACACCTGCATCCAGCAACCTATCCCAGGTGACATCAGACACACCTGCATCTAGCAGCCCACCCCAGATGACAGCAGACACACCTGCATCCAGCAGCCTATCCCAGGTGACAACAGACACACCTGCATCCAGCAGCCCACCCCAGGTGACACCAGACACACCTGCATCCAGCAACCTATCCCAGGTGACAGCAGACACACCTACATCTAGCAGCCCACCCCAGATGACAGCAGACACACCTGCATCCAGCAGCCCACCACAGGTGACATCAGACACACCTGCATCCAGCAGTCCACCCCAGGTGACATCAGACACACTTGCATCCAGCAACCTATCCCAGGTGACACCAGACACACCTGCATCCAGCAACCTATCCCAGGTGACATCAGACACACCTGCATCTAGCAGTCCACCCCAGATGACAGCAGACACACCTGCATCCAGCAGCCTATCCCAGGTGACAACAGACACACCTGCATCCAGCAGCCCACCCCAGGTGACAGCAGACACACCTGCATCCAGCAACCTATCCAGGTGACATCAGACACACCTGCATCTAGCAGCCCACCCCAGATGACAGCAGACACACCTGCATCCAGCAGCCCACCCCAGGTGACAGCAGACACACCTGCATCCAGCAACCTTTCCCAGGTGACAACAGACACACGTGCATCTAGCAACCTATCCCAGGTGACATCAGACACACCTGCATCTAGCAGCCCACCACAGGTGACAGCAGACACACCTGCATCCAGCAACCTATCCCAGGTGACAGCAGATATACCTGCATCCAGCAACCTATCCCAGGTGACAGCAGACACACCTGCATCCAGCAGCCCACCACAGGTGACAGCAGACACACCTGCATCCAGCAGCCCACCACAGGTGACAGCAGACACACCTGCATCCAGCAGCCCACCACAGGTGACAGCAGACACACCTGCATCCAGCAGCCCACCACAGGTGACAGCAGACACACCTGCATCCAGCAGCCCACCACAGGTGACATCAGACACACCTGCATCTAGCAGCCCACCACAGGTGACAACAGACACACCTGCATCTAGCAACCTATCCCAGGTGACAACAGACACACCTGCATCCAGCAGCCCACCCCAGGTGACACCAGACACACCTTCATCCAGCAACCTATCCCAGGTGACATCAGACACACCTGCATCTAGCAGCCCACCACAGGTGACACCAGACACACCTGCATCCAGCAACCTATCCCAGGTGACATCAGACACACCTGCATCTAGCAGCCCACCACAGGTGACACCAGACACACCTGCATCCAGCAACCTATCCCAGGTGACAGCAGACACACCTGCATCTAGCAACCTATCCCAGGTGACATCAGACACACCTGCATCTAGCAGCCCACCACAGGTGACAGCAGATACACCTGCATCCAGCAACCTATCCCAGGTGACATCAGACACACCTGCATCTAGCAGCCCACCACAGATGACAGCAGACACACGTGCATCTAGCAGCCCACCACAAGTAAAAACAGCCACACCTGCATCCAGCAACCTATCCCAGGTGACATCAGACACACCTGCATCCAGCAGCCCACCACAGGTGACATCAGACACACCTGCATCCAGCAGTCCACCCCAGGTGACATCAGACACACTTGCATCCAGCAACCTATCCCAGGTGACATCAGACACACCTGCATCTAGCAGCCCACCACAGATGACAGCAGACACACCTGCATCCAGCAACCTATCCCAGGTGACATCAGACACACCTGCATCCAGCAGCCCACCACAGGTGACAGCAGACACACCTGCATCCAGCAGTCCACCCCAGGTGACATCAGACACACTTGCATCCAGCAACCTATCCCAGGTGACATCAGACACACCTGCATCTAGCAGCCCACCACAGATGACAGCAGACACACCTGCATCTAGCAGCCCACCACAAGTAACAACAGCCACACCTGCATCCAGCAACCTATCCCAGGTGACAGCAGACACACCTGCATACAGCAGCCCACCACAGGTGACACCAGCCACACCAGTACCAAACAGCCCACCATGGCCTGTGATAACAGAGGTCACCAGGTCTGAATCTACTATACCTGCGGGAAGATCTTTGGCAAACATCACTTCAAATACAAAGGAAGACTCTTACCCAGGAGTCCTCACCACCCATCCACAGATGTCATTTGAGAATTCAACCGATCAGGCAAGTCTGGAAAACAAGGTAACTGGGTAGCTCCATGACACTGAAAAAGCACTCACAGGTCTGGGGATGTGGCTGAGTGGTAAAACACTGGCCTAGCATGTGCATGACCCCAGGTTCATTCATCAGTGTTGAAAAACATAGTCATGAAAAGAGCACGTGTGTCCTATCACGACATCCCCAGGGTTATGATTTTAAAAAGAAGATGGTTACCCTGTTACCTCCCAGGAGGATTGTATACTAAAAGCAAAATGAACTGAGCCCAAGACAATGTCTCCCAGTGGGTTGAGTGCCCACTGCAGTACTTGATGGCTCATTTCGATTTGAGACTCATCTATTCACCATTGTGTGGTGAAGGATGTCTGCTAGTCTGCTCCACTTACCAGAGGTAAGTGAGACAAGGTGACTGGCAAGAATCCCATTCCCACTCCTACTGGTAAAAGTTCAAACCTTATTCATATACAGCCTGGCACTTGCCCACTAAAACGTCCCATTTGATCTGTTTCCCATGGTGATGGAAGCTAAAGGTTCACACTTGTCCCAGCATTGTCTTCCACCTGGAAAGGACCAGCCTGCAGTAGCTTAACCGAAGAATGGGAGTTTGGTTCATTTCCTTAAATAAAAAGAAGCTAGAAATGCAGAGTGAATATCCAGAAGTGTTGGTAGATAAATTGCTAGAGCTGTTAAGAGAATTTGGTGACATTGCCCGACTCAAGATATGTGTGCAATAATGAGAAAACTAGACACAGGCAAATGACATAGCAGACACATTTATCCCAGTACTAAGCAGGCTGAGGCAGGAGGATTGTAAATTTAGGACCAGCCTGGGCTGCATAAACATTAAGATATGCCATGATGTGGCCCAGGTTACACTCTGGGTTCTAAAATACCAAAGGAGATTATGTGTCTCCACAGCTGCCTATAGCTAGGCTAGCATCCAGAAAGCCCAGATTCCAGGAAGTCATGGGATGGCAGCTATAGCTCACCCCTGCATCACCATCTCGTTTGCACCTCACTTTAGTCAAAGCCACAATACAGTGGTTGTCATTCTAGGGTCCTTCTATAAGTGACCTCTCCCAGGCAGTCAGGAAGAACCCACGGAACCATGCGACCCATACGGATGGTGTGCTGAGGAGGTGGTCCAGCTTATGACAACTGACAACTTGACACAAGCTAGAGTCATCTGAAAGGAGGGAACCTCAATTGAGAAAATGCCTCCATAAGATCCAGCTGTAAGACATTTTCTTAATTAGTGATTGATGGGAGAGGGCCCAGCACATTTTGGGTGGTGCCACCACTGAGCTGGCAGTCCTGGGTTCTATAAGAAAGCAGGATGAGTGAGCCATGCTGAGCAAGCCAGTAAGTGGCAGCATTTCATGGCCTCTGCATCAGCTCCTGCCTCCAGGTTCCTGCCCTGTTTGAGTTCCCATCCTGGCTTCCTACGGTGATGGTCTATGATGTGGAAGTGTCAGCCTCTCCTCCTCAAACTGCTTTTCATCTTGGTGTGTCACCACAGCAATAGAATCCCCCACTAAGACAGATGGGATCATGACTCGCTGACTATGCTCTCAGTCTAACACAGCATCCACAGAGCACAGCAGGGGCTTGGTAAATGTCTCTTGAAGACATGTGAGACATGCAGGCTCTACTCCAGAATGTAAACAAGTAGTTAGTTGGGTTTACATGGGGGTGAGCAAAGATTGGACTTCAAGTAGTAAGCCTTGTAAGCTTTGGCCTCGCTTTTGTGTATGTGTGTGTGTGTGTGTGTCGGGGAAGTGTTCAACACCCCACCTCCAGCTACAAACTTTTTTCCCTTTTGAATATGAACTCTTTTCCCCCATTGTTGAGTCTTGAACTCGGAACCTTGTATTTCTAGGTAAGCGCTCTGTGAACTCATTCCTATCATCTTACCACCAACCTCATCTGCCTTTATCCTCTTCATTCCTTAAAATTCTTAACCACATCTCCTCTCCTGTATGAGGGACGTGAAAATCAATTCCACCCACTAACAGGCATTCTCCCTAAAGTAAGAGCTCTTTTGGAGCCTGTAGTTCATGAAACTGAGAATATTATCCTTGGCCAGTGTTCATTAACATGGTATAACAAACTTCAAATGCATGAAATAATTCTGTTATAAATCACTTTGATAAAATATTTTCTTTTCAGTTTTTATTACATTTATGTGTTTGTGTGTCTGGGAGTGTGTGTGCCCATGCCATGTGACTCTCGTGGAGGTCAGAGAACAACTCTTAGGAATCAGTTCTGCCCTTCCTTCCTGTGAGGTCCAGGGATCCAGCTAGGGTCCTTCAGTCTTAGCAGTAAGTGCCTTTATCTACAGAGCCATCTCTCCAGCCTGACAAAAAATCTTTTCTTCCCAGCAGGTCATAGATGAGACAGCAGGGAAGCTGATCTCAACAATTCCTGATTTCCAAGCTCACAGTGAATTCCAGAAAGCTTGCACCATCCTCCAGAGACTTAGAGACATCCTGCCAACATCTCCCACATCAGCTCAGGTAAGCATGGGATTGAGGGGAAGGTGACACAGCAGCAGGAAGGGAAGGGACAGTGTGGAGGTTGTGGCCCCTGTAGAACTGGGCATCATGAAAGTACCTGATGGGAACAGAGTTGAGTATTTCTATGTCTGAAACGAGTGTGTGGACAGGCAGTGGTATTCTCAGAGTCACGGTTTGCCATGCACAGCTTACCGTAGATACAGCAGGATGGTCTTGGGACAGGCATCAAAATCAGAATGCTTCTGACCTTTCAGTTTTCTGCATCCATGCTTGATGACATCACTTCCTCATGACTGATCAGGCTGCTACTTGTGCATAAAAAGGTAGTAGCATAAGAAATTCTATGTTCTTTTTTCTGTTTTACCACAATAAGCATGTCTGTGTGCCAAACCCTCCCACGCCAATCATTTGTCAATAAAATGTCATATAGGCTTGCCAAGAAACCAATCTTATAAAGGCATTTTCTCTATTGAGAGTCCCTTGCACCATCCTCCAGATGGTGCAATCTTCTAGCTTGTACCAAGTTGACATCCAGTCAGCCAGCCAGCAGGTAAAGAGGGAGTGTACTGGTTTCTAAGGGAGCTGGGTCTCCCTTTATGAGTTTGCACATTTGCAGCTGTGTTTATGAGACTTAGCTTCTGTTGACTGTTCAGACTTGGTCCTGTACATGTTTCACCATTGAGATGCTCCTCTGCTTCAGTCTTTCTCTGGATTTCTTTGGGCCTCCACTCCTCCCACCACTCCTCCCACTACTCCTCCTACCACTCCTCACACCACTCCTCCTGCCACTCCTCACAGCACTCCTCACACCACTCCTCACACCACTCCTCCTACCACTCCTCACACCACTCCTCCTACCACTCCTCACACTCCTCCCACCACTCCTCACACCACTCCTCACAGCACTCCTCACACCACTCCTCCTACCACTCCTCACACTCCTCCCACCACTCCTCACACCACTCCTCACAGCACTCCTCACACCACTCCTCAAACCACTCCTCACACCACTCCTCACACCACTCCTCACACCCACTCCTCACACCACTCCTCACACTCCTCCTACCACTCCTCACACCATTCCTCACCTTTCTTGATAGAGGCCTTTATTGTTGAAGCTAACTGTTGTTATCCGTACTTCAAATGTTTTATGCCAGCATCTTAGTTTTACATTTCTGTGTGTCTTTGTTTTTGTCTGTTTGCTTGCTTGTTTTGTTTTTCTGAGGTTTCTCTGTGTAGCCCTGGCTGTCCTGGAACTCACTCTGTGGACAGACTTTGATTTTTACACTTTTTGGTTTGATTTGATTTGTTTTCTCATTTGTTTGTTTGGTTTTTGTTTGGTTGGTTGGTTTGTTTTGTTTTTCGAGACAGGATTTCTCTGACTAACAGCCCTGGCTGTCCTGGGACTAGTTTTGTAGACCAGGCTGACCTGGAATTCACAAAGATCCTCCTGTCTCTGCTTCCAGAGTTCTGGGATTGAAGCTGTGAGCCACCATGCCTGGCTCACAGAAGCTTTTAATAACTATAACTCTGAAAGAAAACAACATTTCATAATAAAATCAAGATAGTAGAAGCTACAGTGGGTATCCAGAAATCATCCAATCAAACTTGTCTCTTGTTTCCTTCCGGGTAGTTAGGTGATTGATCGGTTGGTTTGAGACAGGGTCTCACTATTCATCCCGAGCTGGCTTTGAACTTACTTTACCTCCTGTCTCTGCCTCGTGGGCTGCAGGGTTACAGGCCTGCACACTGCCCCTGGCTTCTTAGCCTTTCTTTACTCCCCTTGTTTTATATGAGAACAGTGTACATAAAAGAGAACTGATGTTTTCTGTTGTTCTTAGAACTTCCCTTGCCAGGTGGAGGCGGCCCACGCCTTTAGTCCTAGCACTCGGGAGGCAGAGGCAGGTGAACCTGTGAATTAGAGGCCAGCCTGGTGTTCAGAGTGAGTTCCAGGACAGCCAGGGCTATACAGAGAAAGTATGTCTCAAAAAACAACAAACAAACAAAAATTCTCCCCAGTCTTTCTTTTCTGGGTATCTTAAAGCTTTTGATGCTACCACCCATGCCTTCAACCTGAGCTCACCTGCTCAGCGTCTGGCCTGACATTGCCATTCTCCATAGCATCCTTCTTTTAGGTTTGTTCTCTTAAATAGCTTGTCTGCTTAGCACTCAACACAATCCTCCCCCATAGGTGGTACACAGTCATGTATTTTCCTGGCCTGCCAAATGGCAATGCTGCCTTTTATAAAATACATTTGAACTGTATAACAGATACTGCACTGTGGGGCTGGGGAAATAACTCCCTTGGTGAACTGGGCATAAGCTTAAGAACCTGGGCACATATCTGCAGGACTCTTGTAAGAGCCAGGTGTGGCCCTGCCCTGAGTGGAAACCTATGGATGGAGAGGTGGAGACAGGTGGAGCCCTAGAGTTTGCTGGTCAGCTAGTCTAGCCAGTTGGTGAGCTCCAGGTTCGATGAGAGGCCCTGTTTCAAAAACAAACAAACAAACAACAAAAAAAACCCGAACAAACAAAAACAAAACAACAACAAACAAACAAAAATGACAGAGAGCAACTGATGAAGACACATGACATCAGTCTGGCCTCTAGATGCACATACACCCACATGAATATGTGCATGCACCACACATACATACATACATACATACATACATGGAAGGAGGGAATGATGGAAGAAGGGAGAGAGGAAAGGGAGAAGGGAAGGATGGAGGGAAGGAGGAAGGGTAGGGTAGGAAGGAAATGCTGAGCTGCTTATAAGAAGATACAAATAAATCTGAAAGTCGCAAGCAGCCACACGCGTCCCCTCTCTGACATCCCCAGGTCAGTGTGGCCAGTTTACTCATCGGCCTGAGTGAGCAGCTGCTGACACTCCCGTTTCAGAAGAACAACAGCTGGAGCTCCCAGACTCTGGCAGTCAACTGCCCCTCCCAGCCCGTTGGAAGTCTAATACCAATCGAGAAAAGCAGTCATCAGAAGGTTCAGAACAACACGGAGCAGGTGGGTGTGCAGTGTGTGTGCCGGCGGCCAGCTCTGCCGGGAACTCTCTCTTTAACGTTCAGTCGTACAGCCTCCCCCCAGGCTGCCAGAGAGAAGTCTACTGGAGAAACTGCTGAGCCTCTGCTCTCTTTCTCCAGCCCACCAGTGGGCAGAGACTGCTGAGTGCTCACTTCACTTCATAATCAGCTGAAACTGACTTAGCGAAGCATGCCGCAAACTACCTCAGTGAGAGAGTCAACACCCTTAGCTCTTAGGAAAATGCAAAGATGCTGGATAGAGTGGTGCACACCAGTACTCGGGAGGCTGAGACGGGGGAGAGCAACTTCAAGGCCAGCCTGGGCTGCAGAGCAAAGCATTGTTGGCAGGAGAGAATGGGAAGGAAGGAGGAAGGAAAAAGAGAGGGTGATACCAATTCACACCTAAAAAGGATGGACAAGCCAGGTATGGCCGTACATATCTGTGATGACAACACTCGAGGCAGAGGTGGGGGCGGGGGTGGGGTGGGGGGCAGGGGTAGAGGCAGAGAGGTAGAGGCAGAGAGGCAGAGGCAGAGGCAGAGGCAGAGAGGCAGAGGCAGAGGCAGAGAGGTAGAGGAGGCAGAGGCAGAGGCAGAGGCAGAGGAGACAGAGGCAGAGAGGCAGAGAGGGCAGAGAGGCAGAGAGGCAGAGAGGTAGAGGAGGCAGAGGCAGAGGCAGAGGCAGAGGCAGAGGCAGAGGAGACAGAGGCAGAGAGGCAGAGAGGCAGAGAGGCAGAGAGGCAGAGAGGCAGAGAGGCAGAGAGGCAGAGGCAGAGGCAGAGGCAGAGGCAGAGGCAGATAGATATAAGGAGTTCAAGGTTGCCCTAGGCCAGCATTAGCTGTGAAACTCTTTTTTAAGTCAACATGAGGGAAGGAGTAGAGAGAGAGAGAGAGAATGAGAGGGAGAGAGAGAGAATGAGAGGGAAAGGGAGAGGGAGAGGAAGAGGGGGAGGGAGAGGGAGGAGAGGGAGAGGCAATAATAGTATTAGCAAGGAGGCTGAGAAGTTGTATCCACTGTAAATTGTGTTGTGAAATAGTGCAGCAGTCCCACAAACGTTCAAAATACACTGGCTGTGTCTCCCAGCAACTCTGTTCATTGGTATTAGACACAGAACAGAAAAAGCAAGTCCACACAAACACACGTTCAAATGCAGATTTCTCAGATAGAGAAAGAGCCCAAAGTGGAAAGCAGCTCAACTGTGCACACTCTGGACAGTGGATAAATAAAATGCAGCATGCCCACACAGGGACAAGTTAGCCACACAAAGGAATTAAGAACGGACGCACGACACAGCATGGGGAGCCCTCAGGAACGTGCTGTCATACGAAAGGCCATCTACTGTACTTCACCTTGTGAAATGTGCAGAAACATCAGATCTGTGGAAGCCAGACTAGACCAGTTTATTTTAGGGAACTGAATTTAAAAGCTAAATTGTGGTATTGGTTTCCTATGCAGATATAAAACGTACACAGCCTGAGTGGGCGGGCTCCACCACTTTTGGAAGTGTCATCTAATAGAGCTGATTTCAGATTACCCATCCTGGTGCTGAGGCTACAGCTGACTCAGCTGGTGAAGCCCTTACCTGTGCTGCAGGACACTTCTGTTGTATCCACAGCACCCCACAGACGGAGCATACACTACATTTGGGATCGGCGCAGGGGGATCGGAAGTTCCAACTGATACGGAGGATTGGCTACGGAGCGAGTTTGAGGTCAGCCCCGCATACCGGAGACCTTGTCCTCCCCCTTCCAAAGAAGCAACTAACACAAGGGAATTGAGGAAACCTCATATAGGGTCTGAACAAAACCTCCTGACACTAAACTGTCCACGACGCTGAGAAACCAATCAGAACTTCAGTGGTTGTGGAGAGTTCAGAATGGTACAAGTTCAGAGACAAATTGTCTTGGGCCATCATCAACCCTCTAAATAGCCATTTGCTGTCTGTATGTGACCTAGCATCTAGGTGACCATTGGGTAAATCCTTTGAAATGTTCCCAAAAGACACCTAGCTCCCACTAACCAAAAAGCCAAGAATGGTATCAGATGGCATCTGAGACCCACAGAATGGAGTTCCCTCAATTTCTTTAACCCACCCTACACAATGTTCCCACCCATGTGTTTGAAAGCCGCCTCATTTAAGACTTTATTTGTTCTATCACTATTGAAAACTCGAGGAAACTCTTACCATGATGGAATATGGAATTTGGATAACCTGAGTCTGTGTCCTGGACCCTGGTCACTCGTGGTCAGCTCCAGAATAGACTCTCTCATCCCATTTGAGATAAGAATGGTTTCTTTCACCAGTATGGGGATGTGTGTGTGTGTGTGTGCGTGTGTGTGTATGTGTGTTCATACACATATATACATACATACATACATACACCCTTGGCTGCCCCACTTGGTTCATGTAAAGATATTAGGCTCTGAATACTTCTGTAAGATTTCAAAGTTCACTCTGTCACTGTCTCCTTTCTTTACACACTATCAAAATCCCTGTCCCGCTTGTAACCCTATCAGAACCAGGTCACTCACAGTCCACAGATCACAAGGAATCTTGCTCACATCGCAGGTTGAAGACATGCTAGAGACATCCCTGATGGCCCTGGGGGAGATCCACAGAGCATTTTGCCAACAGAGTCTGTGCCCTCAGTCGGCAGTGACCCTGGCCTCTTCCACTGCTACTCTGGTGTTGAGCAGGTTAACGGGCTAGAGGGCTGGGGACGTTTCACTTTGATTTTGACTTTTGGAGGGCATTCAGGAAGTGACGTGCATCTAAATCCTTTCAGCCAGAACGTGTCGACGTTGCCTCTGAGCACCTACACTCTGGGTGAGCCTGCGCCCTTGAGGTTGGGCTTCCCATCCGCAGAAGCGCTGAAGGAGCTCTTGAATAAACACCCAGGCGTGAACCTTCAAGTGAGTATGAACCAGACTGAGATAGGAATGAATGAAGTGGCGTGGGATGGCCATGGGAGGATGTAGGGGAGAGAATGTGTGCCAGCTCGGTAGGATGAGGGAAGACCGTGGGCACTAATTTATTTTTCACACCGCGAGGAGAAAGGCCTCTTAAAAATGATCTAGCGAGGGATGTGGAGGTGGCTCAGCGGGTAAGAACACCTTCTCTGTCAATAAGAGGACCTGAGTTTGAATCCCCAGCACCCTTCTAAGTGTGGGCATGGCTGTGTGTGCCTATAACCTCAGCTTTGTGATGCAGAGACAGGCAGATTAGCGTTCACTAGCCAGCCAGCCTAGCCCAAACCACAGGCTTCCATTTCAGTGAGAATCCCAGACAGAGCAGTCGAGGAAGATACCCAGTGTCCTGCTCTGGCCTCTAAATGCCTACTCATTGGCATAAACTCCTGCACCTATGTACTCAGATGCATGTAACACACACATGCACACACATGTGTATGCACACACACACACACACACTAGTATATAGCTAGGTTTGATGGGAGATGTCTGTTGTCCTAGCCCTTGAGAGGCAGGAGGAGGAGGACTGCTGTGAATTCAGCTATATTACAATATATTGCTATTTTACAAGTCTCAAAAAAGTCCAGTAGGGAGCTTAGGAGCATTCAACAGATATACGACTTTAACTTAGTCTCTGTGTTGTGGTTTGAACTGACAAAGTTGGGATTGTCTGAGTCATAACTAGTCCAGTGAGGAGAAAAAAAAAAAACTACACAAACAGTGTTACACGGTAGAATACTTATTCCCTACTGTAAAAGAGCAAAGGTGTGGAAATCATTTTGAGGGCCCCAAATGCAGGCCCGACTGTCATTGTTTCTCATCAGCGTTACAACGTTTAATATCCCTCCACCTAACACACCCTTGGGGACGCCTAGCATTTAATTTATAACTGCTACCTTGTAATCTGTTGGGGAGCATCCTCTATGAACAATTTGGCTAGCCATTGGAGGGACTGGAATTTGCTTCCTCTGCAGGTAACAGGTCTGGCTTTCAACCCTTTTGAGACGTCAGATGACAGGAACATCGTTGGAAGTGTTGGAAATGTGCTGCTGAGCTCTGGTTATCAGCCGATCCAAGTCCGTGATTTAATAGAAGATATTGAGGTACAAGTATCTCAATGGAAACAGGGCATGCTGGGATAGAGGATGGGAAGGAAGATACAACAACTTAGCATTTCCGATACATGTCGGAGCTAAGTACATGGCACATGGGTTTAATCCCAGCACTCGGGAGGCAGAGACAAGCAATTTCTGTGGGTTCAAGGCCAACTAGGTTGCATAGTGAGCCCTCTATGCCAGAAAGGCTACCCAGTGAGACCCTGTTTTACAAAAAAGAGAGAGATTCATGTCAGGGCTGGTATTTTGTTACACATCTCAGGAACCTTCACAAAGACACAGACCTAACTCTATCCCAGGAGAAGCCATCTAAGATTGTATAGCCTCCACTAATCACTGACTTTGTGCTGCCTACTAAGACCCAGTGAATAACCTGAGGAATTCCGTTACCTCACCACTACAAGGAAAACAGAAAGGCCTATCTTAACCTAGAGGGTTAACTGTCTCTCTTTCTAGATCGTGCTCTGGAGAAACGACAGCATGGAGACCCAGCCCACCAACCTGAACACAAGTACAGACCAGTTCACAATCTCTGTGAATATCACTTCCTTGGAGAAAACCCTCATTGTGACCATCGAGCCCGAAAGTCCCCTCCTAATGACACTCCACCTGGGCTTCCAGGACCAGCCGGCCCACACTCACTTCTATCTCAACATCAACCTGCCGAGGGACCAGGTGTGGCAGAAAGGTATCTATCGGCCATCAGATGCCTGCAGGGATGTAGCTCTGTGGTAGAACAGGCGTGTAGTATGACAGGGCCAGTGTACCACTGAGATGGGTGATGATGTTTTTCAAGTGCCTGCATGATTCATCAATCACTCTTATACTATATTCTTTGAAGTGAGGTGTCTCAATCAGACCCAGAGCTTGCCAAGATGTTCAGTCCTGGTAGCCACCTTCCGCAGGGATCCCTCTACCTTCCAAGGCCGCGATTAGGGGCAGGTTGCCATATCCATCCAGTATTTATGTAGCTTCTGGGGATCTGAACTCTAATCCTCTTGTTTGCAAGGCAAGCACTTCAGTTCAACTGCGGAGCAAGCGCTAAGCCATTTTTTTTAAGTAAGTGTCTTATGTAGCCCAAGATAGCCTCAAGCTCACCACATAGCCAAGGTTGATCCAGAACTTCTGATCCTCCAGTCTCCATCTCTCAAGTGCTAGGATTTGTACCACTATGATGGGTTTATTGGTGCTGGGGATCAAACCCAGGGCTTCATATACACTGCACAAGCACTTTTATCACTGAGCTGCGTTTCCCACAGTCTTAGCATCCTATCGTTGTGAACGACCACAGCAACTCTTATAAAAGAAAGCATTTAGTTGGGGCTGTCTTAAAGTTTCAGAAGTTTAGTCCATTATCACCTTGGCAGGGAGCATGGCAGTTTGCAGGTAGACATGGTGCTGGAGAAGTAGCTGAGAGTTCTTCATCCAGATCCACAGACAGCCGGAAGAGAGACTGGACCTGGCTTGGGCTTTTAAAACATCAAAACCCACCCCAGTGACACACTCCCACCAACAATGAAGGCCACACCTCCTAATCCTTCTCAAGTAGTGCCACTCCCTGATGACCAAGCATTCAAATATATTAGCCTATAGGGGCCATTCTTATTCAAATCACCACACAGCCCATGTGTGATGGTTTTCTCCTTTTTTTTTTTCCTAGAACTCATAGTGCATTCCAATTCATTAGACCTAAATGAGCATGTATCAAAAAGAAATGATTCCTGTGGTGGTTTGAATATGCTTGGCCCATGGGAAGTGCTACCATTAGGAGATGTGGCCTTCCTGGAGTGGGTGTGGCCTTGTTGGAGGAAGTCAATCACTGTCTGAGTAGGCTTTGAGGTCCTATGCTCAACCTTCACCCAGTGCAGATGTCAGTGTCTCCTGGTTGCTTTCTGATCCAGATATAGAACTCTCAGCTACCTCTCCAGCACCATGTCTACCTGCAGGCTGCCATGCTTCCTGCCATGATGATAATGAGCTGAACCTCTGAAACTGAAAGCCAGCCCCAGTTAAATGTTGTCTTTTATAAGAGTTGCCTTGGACATAGGGTCTCTTCACAGCAATAGACACCCTAACTAGACAAGATCTCATACTGTCCCCTTGACTGGAGTGTGTATGGTGCTGAGTTCAGGATCTGTCACCAGTCTCTTTTGCACCGTGCTAGACTCCTAGCCTCATTTGTAAGATAATAGTAATGAATAATAGTAGTTGTGGATCTGATGGGGTCTTAACCCATTGGGAATATATAACCCAGCATTCTTCTTGGTCCTAAGATGAGGAGTACACATGGGTGCTGACACCAGAGAGCCTGTGGTATGGCATTGGCACCTACTACATAATGGCCGTGAAGAATAAAAAGTACAGAGACAACACAGAGCACACCCGTCCTGGTCTCAGTGGTCACAGCTGTCACCCAGTGCTATTTCTGGGACCGCTACAACAGGACATGGAAGAGCGATGGATGCCAAGTAAGGGGGCGGGGGACCTCTCCGAGACCTTCATTGCACCCCTCCTCCTTCCATTTTTGGGAATAGGCCAGAAACAACATGACTCTGAAGGGAAGCAGATCAGCCTGGGACCACAGAGGAGGATGGCCCATGGTGGCAGGGTAGGTATATCTCTAGAACAGCTGCCGGTGCTGTGTTCTTCCAATTCCCATATGGACACAGCTGCAGGCAGTGGCAGTGCCGGGCATCGAGCGACAACTGATAGATGAGAGCTAGAGAACAGAGGTGGAAGCTGTGTGCTAAATATCCGGCAACTAAAACGAAACAAGCCTCCACCACACAAAAGGAAACTCTTCCAGTTGGGAATCAGTTATGACAGAATGAGGAGAGTTAAGAGCATCCCTGCTCTTTCACTGGATCCAACTTAAGTTCCCTGCACCTACACGGTGGCTCACAGCCACCACCTGTAACTCTAGCTCCAGGGGAGATCTTGTGCCTTCTTCTGGACTCCTCAAGCACACACACACACACACACATACACACACATAAATAAAAAATAAAAGTAAGCCTGGGAGAGAGAGAGAGAGAGAGAGAGAGAGAGGAGAGAGAGAGAGAGAGTATACAGTGTAGATTCTTGTACATGCCAGGCAAGCAAGGATAGATGATCACATTTACAGTCAGCATTTTGTTCCCGCTGTCTAATCCTTTCAGAAGGCATCCTACCTCTCACTACATAGCCCAGGTTGACCTCCAGTTCTTGATCTTCCTGCTCTGGCCTCCCTGAATGTTGGGGTTACCGGCATTCATTACCACACCCAGCTTGCACATTCTTGATCCTGTGGGCGCTGGCCTGATCTAATGTCTGCTTCAGAAACACCACACCGATGCGAGGCCCTGGGAATCCTGAAGCTGTTCTTCAAAGGTCTGAGACTGGATCTGGCTGTGGTGGTATATGTGTCTAATCCCAGCACTCAGGAAGCAGATGAGGAGGATCTTGAGTTCAAGGCCAGCCTGGGCTACATAGTGAGACCCTGTCTTAAAAAAAGAAAAATCTGAGCACAGCAAGGAAAAAAAAGAAGATGGGATTCTCAAGAAAGCAACTGCCTTAAGCAGTAATCTCTGGGCAGTTACTTCTTAGGCAAATCTCCCCCCGAGGGGGAGTTTGTCAAAAGCAGGGTCTGCAGTGGTGGCTGTGGGTAAGCCAGGCAGTGCCACACTATGTTTTGAGGAAAACATGCATTGAGGAGCAGACTCAAGAATGTTTATGCTCTCAGGACGCAAGCATTGATGGAGGAACCGTTGGGATGCGTCTGCTACATGAAGCCCTCTGTGACGCTGTCTCTCCCAGTACAAGGAGAGAGGTTTTCCCAGGCTGGAGTAGGGACTGAGCAGCCAGGGCTTAGCCACAGGCAGCAGACTTAGGGAATTCAGTCATAGAGGTAATATTTCAGGCAGAAATCAATCCTATGGCTCCACTCTTTCTAGGTAAGCACCCTGCCACTGAGCCCACGTTATATTCTTTCCATGAACCAATCATACATGCATCAGTAGCGTCCTTTATTCAGAGTCACTGGTACAACTTTAAAATAAACATCACAAAGAAACGTTATGCCATGTGGAAAATTACAAGAAATATTTTAAAAGTTTTAAAATCCCATTCAACTTTAGCAAAGTTGTTATTTTCTTAGTTCAGGGTTTTTTTTTTTTTTTAAGTTTTGTTGTGTTTTATTGCTGTTTTATTTGAGATGGGTTCTAATTATGTAGCCCAAGCTGTCCCGAGTCTCACAGAGATCCACCTGCTTCTGCCTCCTGAACTCAGGGATTATAGGCGAGCACCATCACACCTGGCCCCTCCTTCAGAGTTTTAAAAATAATAAAACACTCAGGAATAATAGAAGCCACCTGTGGTCCCCTCGCCATCCTTGCCCCCTCTCCTCTATTGTGGGAAGCCACAGTCCTGAATCTTTCAAGACATACTTCATGATACCTTACACGTGAGATGCCCATGTTAGAAACCAGAGATGCAGTAATACATCAGTACCGTCAGTGAAGAAGACTCCATATACCACGGCTGCCAAGCTTGCTAGCTGAGTTCAGTCCCTAGAACCCGTGTGGGTAGAAAGGGAGAGCTTACTCCTGTAAGTTATTCTTTGGCACATACCCACATGATAAATAAGTTAATATATCTATATTATAAGTGGATATATAATGTATCTGGAGCTCCAAGGGACTAAACCACCAACCAAAGAGTACACATAGAGGGACCTATGGCTCCAGCCGCATATGTAGCAGAGGATGGCCTTGTCAGACATCAACAGGAGGAGAGGCTCCTTGTCCTGTGAAGGCCCGATGCCTCAGTGTAGGGGAATGCCAGGGTGGGGAGGCAGGAGTGGGTGGGTAGGTGAGCACTCTCATAGATGCAGGGGGAGGGAAGATGGGATAGGGGGTTTCCAGAGGGAAACTGGGAAAGGGGATAACATTTTAAATGTCAATAAATAAAATATCCAATAAAACTTTAAAAGTATATAAAATATATAAATATTATAATATAAATATTGTATTATAAATACATGTTGTATTAATATATAATATGTTATATATTATAGAATATACATATAAATATATTGTATATAAATATATGTGATTATTATATTTGTATATATTATAAATATATACAAATATAGTTTATATAAATATATGCATATGCATACACACAACACACATATACACATATATACATATAAAACCTTCGAGTCCTCTTCTGTCTCAAGGCCATCTGTATCCCCATCTCTGCTCGTCTGTCACTCCTTGTCACTCTGCCTTACAATTCGGTCTTCAATCGACTTCCAGGTGGGGCCGAAGAGCACCATCTTAAAGACCCAGTGTCTCTGTGACCACTTGACCTTCTTCAGCAGCGACTTCTTCATCGTGCCCAGGACGGTGGATGTAGGAAACACCATCAAACTGCTTCTTCACGTGACCAGCAACCCTGTCGGGGTGTCGTTGCTGGCCAGCCTCCTAGGATTCTATATCCTCTTAGCCGCGTGGGCTTGGAGGAAGGATCGAGCAGATATGCAGAAGGTGAGAAGGCTTGGGCCCCCAAGGCCACAGTGCGTTGAGTGTGTCAAGCTGCCTAGGGGAAGTAGAGATTGTGGGCCAATGAGCAGAGAAAGTCCAGTGGGGCTGTTAAATCTCTCTTCATACCTACTGTCTCAAAACAAAGTGGGGTTTTGTTTGGTTGGTTTTGGTTTTTTCGGTTTTGTTTTGCTCTGGTTTTGGTGCCAAGGCAGGATCTTCACAGGAGTCGTGCAGATTAGAAATACACCAGAAAATGTCTGCCATAGGAGCTCAACTGAAATCAGACCCATATTTACCTCACCTTATACACTAGACAAAGTATACCAAGCCAATATATAATTGTAAATTATTATAATTTATAATAATATAACTGCAGTATACAGAAAACTAGTAAGAAATTGTCTTCTGGGGCTGGCAAGATGGCTCAGTAGGCAAAGGCACTTGCCACCGCGCCTGCCGACCTGAGTTCAATCCCCAGGATACACATGTTGGGAGGAGAGACTAGCAAGTTGCTCTCTGACCTGCCCAACACTGCCACACAAAACCATAAATAAATGCTAAAATTTTTTAAAGTTAAAGACAAGATCCCTGCAACTGACCCCAAAAACACATTGTGTAGCCCAGGCTGGCCTTGATATAACAGCAATCCTCAAATGCTACTAAGATTGCACGTGTGAGCCACCATACTTGGCTAGGTAAACAAAAAAAAATTATAGACAAGGTCTCACTGTGCAGTCCCGGCTGGCCTGAAACTCACTACATAGTTCAGGCTAACCTCAAGGCCACAGAGATCCTCCTCCCTCTGCTTTCCCGATGCCACCACACCTAGCTAAGACAAAGAAAAAAAAAGCAGTAAAATTCTTGGGCATCTTTTTCCTAATTTCTGTCTTATATATTTCTTATTTTTGTGTTATTCTTTTTTCTTCCGGGCCTTACACATGCTAGGCAAGGGCTCTACCAATAGCTACACTTCAGCCTCTTCTTGTTTATACTTGATGTTTTAGAAGAGGAGCTTGCGTTTCTTATTGTCCTGGGTGAAGTGTTGGCAGCTTTAGTAAATAAAAAGCAAGAAAGAACTTTAATTTGCATTTCATATAAACAGTAGGTGAATCTTTAGCAGGCCCGTGGCCTTTATTGTTTATCTAAAACTCCAGTCTCCCTGGGCATCCTCCGCCCTGTATGCTTCTCCTTCCCAAGTGCTATGCCCAAGGCCCAGCCAACGGATCCTGGGGACGTTTTCATTTAGAGACAGGGTCTGGAGTTTCAGACCTCAGCCCTCTGGTCACTTTGCTGGCCTGTGTCACCACCTGCCTTGCTGACACCACCTCCCTCCCCCTGCTTCCCATTGGGATCCCAAAACTGCCACAGAGAAGCCTGTCCCCAGCTAGCACTATCCTGAGGAAAGACCTAGCAAGCTCATGGCTTCTGCTCTTCCCGCAGGTGAAGGTGACAGTCCTGGCTGACAGTGACCCCAGCTCTGCATTCCAGTACCTTATCCAGGTCTACACTGGGTATCGGAGGAGGGCTGCTACCACAGCCAAGGTTAGCGGAGCCCTGGTTTATTACTGTGTGTCTTCCTCACAAAGTGTGTCTTCGGCATGCTCTGACTTGACAATGTCTTGGTGTCCAATAATGCTTTGAAAGGAATCAGCAGGATTGGCACTGCCTAGGCTACTGTGTAATGTGAGGAGCCCTCTGGACTTGTCTCACATCTAATGGATACTTCCTTCTGCTCAAGAACAACCCAAAGGCACGGTGTTACAGTGCCTCGTATTTCACCTTTCCTCATTGCATCTTAGGTCGTCATCACTCTCTACGGCTCAGAGGGGCACAGCGAGCCCCACCACCTTTGTGACCCAGAGAAGACAGTCTTTGAGCGTGGAGCACTGGATGTTTTCCTTCTTTCCACTGGATCCTGGCTGGGGGACCTGCATGGCCTCCGGCTGTGGCATGACAATTCCGGCGACAGCCCTTCTTGGTAAGTACCTGCTCCATGCTGGCTCATTTATACTTTTTTTTTTTTTTTACTTTATTTTACATTTATTTATGTTGTGTGTGCACACTACTCACACATGTATGGAGGTGAAAGGACAATGTGAGAGTCAATTCTCCCCTTCCACCTTATGGGTTCTGGAGTTGTCGTAATCGGATGTGCAGGCATCCAGGCTTTGCTGAACCATCTACAGAGCTCAGGAAGAACAGATTCAATCTAATTCCCCAGGACCCTAAGATTTTCAGAATGGGAAATTAGCATTTGCTACCACTTCTGGTCACCAGCAGCACCGATGCTGAGCACTGACTTTTCCTCTCTGCTAGGAAAATCCAAGATGGCTTCTTCTTCCAGTACAGCACTACACTGAGCACCTGTTGAGGGCCGCCTCTTCATCCAGGGGCTTAGCTGGGTCTTCTGGATTCTCTCCCGTATCTTTTACATTAGCCCCGGCCCTTCCCTTTGCACTGCCATGTTCAGGAGCAGCCTCTTGCTGTAAACCCCAACGCCAGTCGGCCAGCCTCCGCCTCTCCTCTCCTGCTGCTGCAGGGCCTTGAGAAGCCTTCAGAGAACTGAAGAAGGTTACAGTGTTGTTTGGCTCCCTTTTTGGGAACTTTGTAACTGGTCTGGTGTTGCCCAGAGTACTACAGCTTTCTCTGTTATCACCTGAAACTGGTTCTGCTTTCTCATCTAGGTGCCCTTTAGGCTAATGATCTCGATTTCCTTCCAGACCTTTTCCTCTGTGTTCTCAAGCTGGCTTCCTTTGGCCCACGAGTACGACTGCTCCTCCTATCTCAGCTTTGAATGCCTTCTCCGCTGAGCCTAGTCATTTCTGGTTCTTGATTTAACGAAAGAGGCTTATGTAAGATTCTAACTTGAACACTTAGAAGCCATTGTGGAGTTACTAACTGTCCTAATTTCAATACTTGATTGTTCTGCCTCAAAGAATAGAAAGACACAAAAAGATGGAGAGAACTGTAAGAGGGGCTAGTCAGTGGAATGGTCAGAATGCACACAATAGTGACTAATTAAGTTCGCCATCTTATACACGGGCTGTGGTTTATGGCACCCTAAAACAGTTACAGACATACCGTCCGAAGGCCCAGTCACTGTGCTGTGCATCACACCTCTGACAGGGCCAAGTGCTCTAGGCACCGTTCGTTGCTCTTCTATATTTTAGATACAGTTTAAAAGTGCTGTAGCTGAGGGGCTGGGGAGGTGGCTCTGTGGCTAAAGAACTTGCCATGCAAGTGCAACGACCTGAGTTTGAGTCCCCAAACCCACATACATCCAGGTGAAGTGGCATGCATTTGTCTTCCCTGAACTCCTCTCGCACGATGGGATGGGGAGAAGGAGAATCCCTAGTGGATGCAGCCACGTGCAAGGGACCCTGTCTCAAAGAAAGTAGAAGGAGAGGACTGATACCCAAGGCTGTTTTCTGATCTCCATATGCACACTGTAACATGCACACACACTATTACACACAGAACACACACACACACAACACACACACACACAACAATTAAAAAACGAAAACCGCATATAGCTGGGAAGAGGATTGAGTCTAAGATCTGAGGGTCTATAGTTCTGATACGGCTGCAGACCCAGATAGGGGGTGAGAAGTCATTAGTATGACTGTTGAATACCAATGGTGAAAAATGGAGGCACGTGGATACTTTAAGAAGTAATGGATCATTATCACACGTGGAACAAAGCAAGCTGAAAGATGTGCGTGTGCGTGCTCTTGCGCATGCTCTTGCGCATGCGCACATCCTAATTCTCGGGAGTAAAGTTTGCGGTCAGCATCTTGGACGTGAACTTCCTGAGGCAGGAGGCGGCTTGGCCCGCCTCTCTTCTTGCCTTACAAAGCCTCCATTACTAACGTTGGTGCTCAGTGTAAGTGCAAGGCGACTTCTCCACCAGCAAGCATTCCCTGCACACCTTCCTAACGTGAGGATCCTTAACCGACTGCAGGTATGTAAGCCAGGTGATCGTCAGTGACATGACCGTGAAGAAGAATGGCATTTCCAGTGCGATTGTTGGCTGGCCGTGGACTTGGCAGCTGCGAGCATGACAGGGTGTTCACACAGCCTCCAGAAGCGAGCTCTCTTCCTTCAGGTATAATTGAGACATCCCTGGCATGCAAACTTCTATAGACTTCACACAACAGTATAACGAAAGCCACACACATACGTTTTTTTGTTTTGTTTTGTTTTTTTTTTTGGTTTTCGAGACAGGGTTTCTCTGTGTAGCTCGGGTGTCCTGGAATCACTCTGTAGACCAGGCTGGCCTCGAACTAGAAATCCACCTGCCTCGCCTCCAAGTGCTGGATAAAGGCGGCGCCACCACCGCCACACATATGTTTTAAAAAAAAAAAGAGATGTAGTTGTGAAGAGGCTCGAGTCTAAGATCTGAGAACTAGATCTCAGCTACCTCCTCCTCTTCCTCGTTGTCTTCCCATCAGTCCTTTGATTCACTGTGCTGGGCTCTTCTTGACATTTCCCTCCTTGGACCAGAGTTAGTGGCTGTAAGAGACCAAGCATCGGAGCGTACATAAAATGGCTAAATGGAAAACAAAGTGGCCCGTAACCTTTTCTCAGGAATGTCCCCTTCTCCGCTCTGTGGTAGGAACAAAGCTTTTGTTACTTCTTAGGAACCCCTCCCATTCTATAGCTACAGAAGGAATCACCCCTCCAAAGCATGAGTTCAGTCCCTGGAACCCACATAGCATGAGGAGAGGATTGACCCCTACGAGCTAGCCTCTGACCTCCCAATATCTGATACAACACATGTGCCCACACACACATGCAAAATAAATAGATAGGCATTTATGTCTCCTGTCATTTATTTTTTCATTCCAGACACCTGTTCTCCTCCACGATCGTAGAAAAATTCACCCAGGATTATCTGTGGCTCTCGGTCGCAACGCGACATCCCTGGAACCAGTTTACGAGAATCCAGCGGCTCTCCTGCTGTATGACACTACTGCTCTGTGACATGATCATCAATGTCATGTTCTGGAAGATGGGTGGTCCCACTACCAAGAGGGGTGAACAGTGTATGTGTAAGCCCTGGTGTATGCTGTCCACAGTGGGTGACATTCTGCCTATGTTTCCATCCTTACTTCAAGACTTAGAAACCAAGTCATGGTGTACCTTCATCTCCCATCCATTGTCAGCACCTTCTCTGGGTGCTCTCGTTGATAATGAAACAGTCTTAGGAACCTAGCTGGATCTTAGCTACCGTGGGACACTTTCTAAACCCAGATAAATTCCTCCATAAGTAGCTCTAACCCAGGCCAGAGAAAGTTAATGACATAGCTTTCCTTCAGTAGGTCCACTTGCTGTGACCTTGTCAGAGCTGCTCGTCAGCATCCAGACCTCCATCATCCTCTTCCCCATCCATCTCGTCTTTGGGCGGCTCTTCCAGTTGATTCACCCACCAGAAGCTCTGCCCCTGCTTCCCTCATCCAAAATGCCTGCCCCTCAGCTCTGGTTTGTGAGGCCCCCTCTTACACAGGTGGTCAAGGTAAGTTTGGTAACTTTGTTATATGTAAAGTACCCTCCCCCTTCTGTGATGTGGGAGAGAATCATGGGAGATTTCTTAGGAAGCTCACCGCATCCTGGTCCCTTTGATGTCTTTCCCCTAATTTCCGTCCACTGAGATGTGATCAGTTATAGTCTTAGCTTTCTTCCAAGGTTGTGAACTGTTCTAGAGACTGCATGGAGTGGTGTGTACTACCCCAGAGCTGTTTTAGTTTTTGATGTCTGAGCAAACTGTCCCTCTCATTTTGTCATCTCTCAGAGAAATGGTTTGAAGAGGCACTGTGGGGTGACTCTTCCTGAACAAAACAAAAAAAAAAAATTAAAAATGAAGCATTGAGTTTCTTTACACAAAGCATGTGCCCCTGAGTACAAAAAGCAGGCTTGCTGTCTGTAATTGTGCCCAGTGCTGAGCTAGTGCAAGACAGATGAAGTCTCTCAACTCGGTTCCTTACCCAGGAATTAAAGGAAACTGTGGGATTCCTGCTCAGGAGAAATACACATCTGCTCTCGGAGTGTCAACAGTCCTTGTGGAGTTCTCGTGACATTAACAAGCTGGCGAAGCTTTTATCGCCTCATTTACTCTCACTTAGAAGACCAAGGCTGTCACCAGCAGACAGAATCCCACAGGGAGATGGTAAAGTCCGGCAATTCCGGTCACTCCTGTAGCTTCACCTTCTGTTCCCGAGCTTATCTCAGGTTCTGACTCGGGTTTTGCCTTTCAGCCCAAGGCAATTCCTGCTTAGCTGATTTCATGAACCTTTCCATCTTGAGCTGATAGCTTCAGTCTCTTGAGATCTTCACATCCTGGTGATAAACTTAGAGTACTAATTGTAAAAAACGTAAAAGTAGTCAGACGACCCCCCTCCCCCACTCCATCAGGTGAGCCTGATGGTCATCATTCTCTTCCCTCGAGTGGAGAGGTGGCAGGACTTGAACTTCTCCCTCGAGTGGAAGGTGCAGGACTTGAACTTCTCCTGGTGGAGAGGTGGCAACTTGTGGACTTCGAAAGCCGCTTGGGCCCTTGCTAGTCTAGGCTGGTGTGCTGCAGCTCTGGTGGGAAAACTCAGTAAGGTGCTGAAAGTGTCGAGGTCCAAGTTTAGAGCGGTACAGCAGTGATGTACGTCTGCACTTTCAGAAGGGAACAGTGCTGTGGGTGCCGGAGCTTGTCTCCGTGGGTACTGGGAGACATTACCTAACAAACTGTTCTTCTCCATCGCCGATCTCTACTCACCTCCCATTGGTGAACATGCCGACCTGAAATAAATCCACAGGGGTCTCTGAAAATCATTTCCATTCCTGCCGATACCTTCTCCGAGTTGTGCAGAGGCTGAAATCTCACTTAGACGCTCTTGGTGCTGCCCAGGATCACCAGCCTCATGACTTCTCAGAAGCAGTCGGCCAACTTCAAAACCTCCGGGAACTCCTGGAGACACAGACTCTTCCCAGGGAGCCAGGGCCATGCAGGTAAGCACTGTTGCTACCTGTCAACTTCCCGAGCCTCTCCCGGCATCAGCAGGAGATAATTTCAACTTCTATTCTCCAGGCATTCAACCTGTTTCCCCATCCTAAGCCCAGAAGAAGGGAAGAAGCCCATGTCGTTTTGCCTGTTCAGATGGTTGAAGTACAGCTGCTGGCTCCTTCTTGGTGTCATCAGCCTGGCTTCGGCCTTTTTTATAACACTCTATAGCTTGGAGTTGAACAAAGACCAAGCCACCAGCTGGGTTATTTCAATGATGCTGTCGGTACTACAAGACATCTTTATCAGCCAGCCAATAAAGGTATGTGACAAATGAGACCAGCCATTATGGCTGGAGGAAGGGAGAAACCGAGGCCAAGTGTTTTGACAATTAACAAATAAATCACCAGGCAGAGTGATATTTGTTAGAAATGTATGCGGAGGAATGACAGAAAATAATCTAACAGCTAATAGATTAGCATACATACAGCAGAAAAAATTGAAGACAGGGATATTTAAAAAAAAAGAAATCAAACACTGGCTGGTAAGATAGCTCAGCAGGTTAGGGCACTTGCTATCTGACCTCAAATCTACTTAAGTTTGATCCAACAACCCACATAAAAATAGGAAACAGGGCTGGAGAGATGGCTCAGCAGTTAAAAGCACTGACTGCTCTTCCAGAGGTCCTGAGTTCAATTCCCCAGCAACCACATGGTGGCTCACAACCATCTGTAATGGGATCTGATGCCCTCTTCTGGTGTGTCTGCAGACGACTATAGTGTACTCATATAAAAATTAAATAAATCTTTAAAAAAAGAAGAAGAAGCCAGGCAGTGGTGGCGCACACCTTTAATCCCAGCACTTGGGAGGCAGAGGCAGGCAGATATCTGAGTTTGAGGCCAGCCTGGTCTACAGAGTGAGTTCCAGGACAGCCAGGGCTACACAGAGAAACCCTGTCTCGAAAAACCAAAAAAAAAAAAAAAAAGAAAGAGAAAATAGGAAACAGCTCCATGAAGTTGTCCTCTGATTTCCACAACACGCACGCACCCAACACCCAACACACACACATACACACACACAAAAAATGGTAATATTACTACTCATAATAATTAAAATAGTGACAATAACTTTTTGAAAAAAAAAAAAAACCAATGACAAGCCCCTTTTTAAGAAACATAAATGGAGCTGGAAAGATGGCTCAGAGTTTAAGAGCTCTTGTTGCTCTTGCAAAGGACCCAGGTTGATTCCCAGCTCCCACGGGGTGGGTCATGGACATCCTTAAATCCTTAATGTGATAACTTCTTTCTGACCTTTGCGGTACCAGGCATGCAAGTGGTGTAGGCAAAATACTTATACACATAAAACAAATAAGTCCTTTAAAAAGTTAAGAAACAGAAAGACTTTTAAATGTTTAAGGAAAAGTCAAAACACACCAAAGTATAGAAAAGTAGCCTAATGAATTCTCAAGTTCTGTTACCCCGCATCAAAAGTCACCCATAATAGTTAATATGCCTTCATCTGTTTTGGAAAAAAAAAAATTACAAAGTTCACATGACTTTTTTCTGGATATCTCTAAAATTTGTATGTCTCTAAAAATTAAACTTTTCAAATATAAAATCGTTATGACACCTAAGTAAGTTGATCGTTTCTTAACATGGAAAACCCACACAAGAGCCTGGTCCGGTCACTCAGCTGCAAAGGAACTGAGTGTGATCCCTGGACCCTAAGTAGAAGGAGAGAAGTCACCCTGATTGCCTCATGGGTGCCACGGCCACAAGCTGACGTAAATGTGTAAATAAATGGGACGTGCGGTTAGTCCCCGCCCCTCGCCTGCACGTATGACGTCATCTTCTGGGGCCCACACCACCTGCTCATTGGAGTTCCCCCAACTCTTGTCTCCAGGTGATCTTCCTGACACTGCTGTTCTCCCTGATGGCGAACCACATGCCATGGCTTAACAAAGACAAGGAACAACACGCCAGGAGAATTGTAGCACTCTGGGGTAATTCAAATAGTTCCAGCTACTGTTTAATTTTACAAAGAGCAAAGCAACAGTTCATGCTATCTCTGCGATCTGACATACCCAGTCAGAGACCAGGTCACCTGGAGACTTCTCTTTCTTCTCTGCCCAGGAGCCCAGTGTCCCAAACTCCCCCATTCCTCTGGAAGCCAGTGCACCCTCTCAGTGCTGCTGTGCTTGGCTCCATCTGACCTCCCTCCTGAGCCCCAGATGGTATTTGTACCACCTGTCATCTCCGGGACTGAGCAGTCTGCCTGCCCCACAAGCCCACACTTGTATATATTCTCATTTCAGTCGAGTGGCATTGCCCCCAACAATCTATACTTGTTAGCGTGATCCTAAGCACCCTTATTCCATACATCCAGTCCCCAAGCCTGAGGGGGTCCAGCCTGGAAAGAAAACAGACTCGAAATTACTCACAGCCCATGGAGGAATACTGCAAACATAGCGTTGAGCCAAAAGGTGCAGGGTGCAAAAATGTTAGCACAGTGTTATGCGTGTGTTGACTCGAAGACATATGCGTATCCCCCATAAATTTATCTGTAAACTCTGAAGAAAGGAATGGGAATAATCTTTAAAGCTCAGGAAAGGGTCACCTCTCTGAGAGAAGGAAGGGGTAACAACAAAATGGAGTATGTGACAGACATAAAACTACCAATCACTTCTTTAAACCTAGCAGTGGGCATGCTAAGAGCTAAGCACACCAATCTTAGTGGGGTCTTAAGAATTAACAGTCTCACTAGGAAGTGTCTTTTTTGTCCTTATTTAATTTCTTGTGCATTTGAACTATTCTCTTTATGTGAACTGACTTCTTTTCCAAAGTTCTTGTCCCTTATCCATCTGAAGTACTATGACCTGCCCTTCAAGACAAAGGTAGCATGGGGTATAGTTGAGGGGAGAGTGTTTGCTGGCATATGAAAGGCCTTAAGCTATGGCTCCCAACACTGCAAAGAAAAGCCAAATTCCCATTTCTTTGCATAGGCATCTCCAACTTTCCTTGGGGAAATTTTGTTTATTCTCCAGTGATCTCATGGCACTCGTGCGTGCATGCATGTGATTTCTGTCATTTCCCCTCTCTCTGTCTCTTTCCCTCCCCTACCTCTCACCTCATCTTTTGCTTATGAGTCTCTACATTCTTCTGCTCGGTATAGTCTTTAAACCAAACCATTGTCACCTCCTGGGTCCTTCAGAAATGTTCTGTGTTGGACCTTCTGCCAGAATTTGCATCATATAGAAGCCCAGAGGATTTCTACTTGTGTTGAACTTGGAACAATATTCCCAGAGGTATTCCACTGAGTAGAATCCCGGGTCTCTAGTTTAAGATAGATGCATATAGCAAATTAGTGTATGTCCATTGAATCTAATTCCTTCAATGAAAAGGCTAGGAATGTACTGAGTGGTAGAGCACTTGTCTGGTGCGTGTGAGACAATGCACTGGATTCCCAGCACTGAAAAATTTCTTATTGTTGCGTTGTGCTAGTGTATGTCTGTAATCTCAGCTTCTGGAAGGTTGGCCTCACATTTATGATCTCTACCTCGGCTGTAAGGCATTTTCTCAATTAGTGATCAATGTGGGAAGGGCCCAGCCCATTGTGGGTGGTACCATCCCTAGGCTGGTGGTCCTGGGTTCTATAATAGAGCAGGCTGAGAAAGCCATGTGAAGTGAGCCAGCAAGCAGCACATTTCCATGGTCTCTGCATCAGCTCTTGCCTCCAGGTTCCAGCCCTGTTGGAGTTCCTGTCCTGACTTCCTTTGGTGATGAAATGTGATGTGGCAATGTAAGCAGGATTAACCCTTTCTTCCCCAACTGGCTCTTTGGTTGTGATGTTTCATTGCAGCAATAGAAACCCTGACTAAGAAAAGTTGGAACCAGTGTAGCTGGGTATTGCTGTGACAGACCTGACCATGTTTTGAGAAGGATTGTGGAAGGACTTTGGACCTTTGGGCTAGAAAAGTCCTTGAGTGTTGAGAGCTCAGTCGGATGTTGTGTGGGAGCTTGGAGGATAAGAATGTTGGGAACATTGCAGAAGCAGATGGAGGCCTGACTTGTGAACTTTCAGAGAGAAGATTAAAGACTCTTATCAGGGCTGTTTGCTATTTTGATGTAAGATTCTGTGTTTCTGGTCAGCTGGGGCTGAAGAATCAGCTGTGATTAGCAAGATACCAGAACTACAGAACCTTTGCATTACTGGGACAATTGATAATGGCTAGCTGGAGCTAAGAAATTAGCAGTGATTAAGAAGAGACCAGCAGCACTGACCTGAAATCTGGGAAATGTATTTAAAGAGTGCAGAAAAGCTGTGTTCCAGAACTGGTTGAGGTTGAATCTAATGTTGGCAGCCAAATTTGGTAGTGCAGGAGTCACCCAGGTGGTACTGGTTTTGAAGGCATGAAAGAATCATGGAGAGCAGCTGAGGCTTGGCCCTGTGAGAGGCCAGGAGAGGCCATCGGTGAAGGTGCCACCTCAGTGGCAGTGGGAGGCCCAGAACTGAAGTGGTCATACAAAGAAGTTGAGCCTTGGCACTATGAAGGGAGCCTAGGAGAGGCTCCTGGTGAAGTGCAGCCCAGTTGCCGCAGAAGATCCCAACATTTGGGAGATGCCAGTACCATGGGATGACCACCAAGAACAGCAGCAGCAGTAGAGTAATGCCAGTCTGAGCCTAGAAGACAGGCTGTGTGTGCTGCAGAGGGGAGAGTCGGAGAAGTGACTCAAGCTCTTTGGAGGAACCCAGAACATAAGTGGATCTCAGACATTAGACAGTTGGAATTTGGTTTTGCTTTGGTTTGATTGTGACTGTGCCCTGAAGTAAAAGACTCCTTTTCTCTCTTTAAGTAAGAAACTATTTCTCTGGAGCCCGAAATTAAAAGACTTTGGACTTGAATAGAGATTGGATATTTTAAAGCGACCAGAATTTTT
The DNA here is from genome assembly GCA_021653895.1 of Mastomys natalensis. Taxonomy (NCBI): domain Eukaryota; kingdom Metazoa; phylum Chordata; class Mammalia; order Rodentia; family Muridae; genus Mastomys; species Mastomys natalensis. Next base: position 1,229,581 of record JAJTUV010000857.1, on the reverse strand, counting down.
TTTTACATTTTTTATTAATTATTTACTTTACATCCTGATGGCAGCATCCCCTCTCCTCTCCTGCCAGTCCCTCCCACCTCATCTCCTCCACCTCTGCTCCACTCCTCCCCTGCTTCTCCCGAGAAAAGGGAAGGCTTCTCATAATTATCAGCCAGCCTTAGCATATCAAGTTGCAGTAAGACTAGGTGCATCTTCTATTGAGGCTAAACAAGGGAGCCCAGTTAGGAGAAAGAGATCCAATTCAGTCAGTGCAGTCAGACAGCCCCTGTTCCCACATCAAGACCCAGCTACACAACTGTTAAGTATGTGCAGAGAGCCTAGGAGGGACCAAAATTTTAATATGTTTGAATTTGTAAAGACTATGTGTCTTTTAAAGTTTTGGGTTCTAATGTATGTGATCTTGGGGATAAATAAGAAAGGAAAGGTTGTAGCTTAATCATACTGTGTTTGTGTGTCAAGTGTGACAAGGGGTTGGTTGTACTGGCTGGTTTTATGTGTCAACTAGACACTAGTCATCAGGAAGAAAGGAGCCTCAGTTGAGGAAATACCTCCATGAGACACAGCTGTAAGGAAGGCATTTTCTCAATTAGTGATCAATGGGGGAGGGCCCAGCACATGGGTGGGTGGGGCCATCCCTGGGCTGATAGTCCTGAGTTCTAAAAGAAGGCAGGCATGAGCAAGGCATGTTGAGTAAGCCAATAAGCCGAACCCCTCCATGGCCTCTGCATTAGCTCCTGCCTCCAGGTTCCTGTCCTGACTTCCTCCAGTGATGGACCATGATCTGGAAGTGTACACTAAATAAACCCTATTCTCCTCAACTTGATTTTTAGTCATGGTGCTTTCGTCATAGCAGGAGAGACCCTGAGTAAGACAGAGACATTGTCAGGAGAAGGGGACAGGGAGGAAGAATGAGAGAGAGCACTCCTGGGCTGTGTGTTATGGCGCCGAGGTTCACAGGTGGTAGACAAGCACCATACTTAGATTTAACTTTTCTGGAAACTGATTTATATTGTCTTTTATAAGTTTGGTTTCCAATGGGTTGGAATTTTTCATTGGTGATGTTCTGTTTTTTCCAAGACAGGGTTTCTCTGTGTATCCCTGGCTGCCCTGAAACACTCTTTATAGACCAGGCCAGCCTCAGACTCACAGAAGTCTGCCTGCCTCTGCCTCCCCAGTTCTGGGGATACCACCTGCATGGATTGGAATTTTAAGAAGAAAAATCCAGGCCTTCTTCCCTAGACAGAGCGGTGCTGCTCTGAGAGCATCTTATCTGCTCCAGCGTTCACCAGGAAATGCCTGCAGTAGATGCTCAACGGTTAGTCAGCATGTCGTGAAACCTAACATCTAATCAGCTTGTCTTTCAATGTCTGACAGCAAAGTGTCCTTCATCGGCGCCTGGGTTGAGAGACAAGAACAATCCCATCTATAGTGCCCCAGCAATGAACAACCTAGCCAAGCACACCCAGAAAACCTGGAAGAAGCAGCTCTTCAAGCTGACTGGTGGTACCCTGGGTAAGACGGGGCGGTGGCAGCAGGCACCTCTGCAGCACACCGGAGTGGGAAGGGTGGGGTAGAATAAAACAGAAAACAGGGAAGGGCGGAAAGGTGTCTTTTAAATGAAATTTGGAATTCTAACAATTCAAGTAGGGGTTTGTGTGTGTGCACACGCGTGCGCGTGCGTGTGCATGCACGTGCACATACATGTATACACATTGGGTTGAACTATTTGGAATTGCCCATTTCAATTATATTTCTGGTTGGTTGGGTTTTGGCTTTTTCAAGACAGTTTCACTGTGTATCTCAGGCTGTCCTGGAACTCACTCTGTAGACCAGGCTAGCCTCAAACTCAGAGATCTACCTGCCTCTGCTTCCCACATGCTGGGATCTAAAGTATGCACCACTGCATCCCAGCTTCCTTTTGACTGGTTCTGACCTGCAGCAGTGAATAAGCATACGGGAAGTGAAAAGGGTTCAGAGTTGGAAGGTAACGACCTGAATATGAATCGTTGTTGTTGTTGTTGTTGTAAACCAGTACAAATCCTCTTCCTGACCCTGCTGATGACTACCGTCTACTCTGCAAGAGACCCCAGTCGATTTTTCCTCCACCGAGCTATCTGGAAGAGGTTTTCTCACCGTTTCTCAGAAATCAAAGCCATAGAGGATTTCTACCCCTGGGCCAACCGCACCCTCCTTCCTAACCTGTACGGGGATTACAGAGGTAAGGACAGTTCTGGGGCAGAAGGGAGGCGAGTTAGTCCTCCTAAGAGCCCTTCTACAACCCATGGAAAACTAGAGAAAGGTCAGCTGGCTTCTTGATATGACCACACCTCTGTGGACAATGCAAAGTCCTGGGACTCCATCCCAGAAGGTTCAGGTGGGGACTCGTGGTGACCCATGGTCTGATTTCCTCTGGTCCAGGTCACAGAGATGAGCAGTGTGTCACTTACAGCACACAGAGTAGCTGCAGGGACCTTGGGACTCCGCCACACACAGTACACAGGGTCGGGTCCTAATAAAACCGATCTTTACATGACTGTGTATGCAGCTCTTCTGTGTGCTGGCCCAGCTTAGTCCCACAAACATACACCGAACATCTGCAGTCCTCAGAGGCTTGCCTAGGAGCTGATTTTTTAAAAATGCTCATAATGGGCTCTGTGTCCTTAAAGAACCTCACGGAACGAGGCTCTGGCACGCTTCGCCCTGCAGCAGGTGTAAGTGGTTAGTGCGCTGTCCCCTCAGACACGTGGTCATTGCTTTCTCTGGTCGTCCAGCTTTGCGGTGACATAACTGTGTCCTGCTGAGGGGCTGAGTTCTGGGAATCATTACTTCCTTTTACCTCAGGGTTGGTAGCTTCATGGTGAGATTCTGTGTTCCTGAAGAGAATCTGAAGCCGTATGTTCCTCTTAGCATGTACTTTTAGCTTCCCCAGAGTGCACTTGGTGTGTGAACATTCTTACAGAAGGCAACTCCTACTCATGGCACGGTGACTTTTTTTTTTTTTTTAAGTACAATTTTGGATAACAGTTTTGAGGCCCAGAGAACATTCTATTTGTAATATATAACTCTGAGCTGAAGAAAATATTGACAAAATGATTAGAACCTGGGATGGCAAAAGCTGAGGCTATTGTAGGATTGGGCTCCTTGGCTGTAGTATAGCACCACAGTGTAGAGAAGACGGGCAGCCTGCTCAGACTCACACCCACTTACCAGCATGTAATCCTGGGTAGACGTCTCAGGCTTCTCAAGCATCCTTGGCCTTGCCCTGTACCACAAATCTGAGCGCTCAGAACAGTCCCTGGCACAGGATACTGACATAGTTAGTGCTGCCTGTCAGCAGTGGGGACATGAAGCTTTGCTATTGAGCTATTGAACTGACAGCAGCTACCCAGACAGACACACGGACAAATGCACGACCGTTGTTTATAATCCTGGCACTCAGGAGATAGAGACAGGATCCTGAATCTGAGGCCAGCCTGGGCTACTAGGCAAGATCTTGTTTTAAGAAAGAAAGATAGTCAAGTAGGCATGGGGTCAAAAGCAGTTAAAATTGACACTAACAGAGCAAGCATGGTGGCGCACGCCTTTAATCCCAAAACACATGAGGCAGGGGTAGGCAGATCTCTGAGTTCAAGGCCAGACTAGTCTACAGAGAGTTCCAGGACAACCAGAGCTAGTCCTCTCTGTTCCAGACAGACAGGCAGGCAGAAAAACCCTGCTTCAAAGAGCCAGTGTGTGTGTGTTTGTGTTGTGCGCGTGTGTGTGTGCGCATACATGTGTGTGTGTTCTTGTGTGTGTGTGAATGTGAGTAGGTAACGTGGTTTACCTACTCTTTAAAAATCATTGTTTTCAAAATGGCTCCAGCCCAGTCTCACCGTGCAACTCTTCTGCTCCAGCCATTGAACTGACCTTTGGGAGAACAGTCAGAACTAAGCCTGCGAAGATGTTCAGGGAACCGATCCTTGGGGAGCCCACAGAGTTGCAGCCACATAAAACCCACCTGACCTTTGCCCAGTTTCTCATGCACCATTGTAGGGACGTTTGGAAAAGCAACCGAGTGACAGTAAATGATGGCAAGCTATAAGCAGTGTCATGAATTTGGCTTTTGCCCCAGTTTACCTGGGAGTGCCCCCATCAGTATATATGAGGCCAGCTTTACTATACAGAGGTCTGCTGTATAGATGTACTATTACTTCTATAATCAGCTAAGACTGCTAATACCTACCTCACATATGGGCAAATGTATCTGAGAAATTCCTTGGAAAAGATTTGCTAGGTTAGAGTATATACACATTGTTTAACTTATTTTTGATTCCATGTGTGTATTTTGCCTGTATGAATGCACAAGTACTGTATGCATGTGCAGGAGTCCGAGGGTGTCAGAAGAGGGGGTTGGGTCCCGTGGAACTGGAGTTACAGGTAGTTGTGGGCCACCATGTGGGTGCTGGGAGTTGACCCCAAGTCCTCTGCAAAAGCAAAAACTACTCTTTAACATGGAACCATTTTTCTAGCCCCATATACAGATTTTTTTACATTTATTTCTATGTATGTGTGTATCTACCACATGTGTGCAGGTATCACTCAACTTGGGTGCTGGGGACCAGACTGGATCTTCTGGAGGAGTAGTAAGTTCCCTTAACAGTTGGACTATCTCTCCAACACCCTACACTTTTAATTTTAAAAAGGTAATGCCAAGGATAGAGAGATGGCTAAGCAGTTGAGGGCATGACTCCTCTTTCTGAGGACCTAGGTTCAAATCCTAGCACCCACCCAGCTCATAACTGTCCATAACTCCAAGATCTGACACCTTCACACAGACATACATGCAGGCAAACCACCAATGTACACAAAATAGAAATAATAATTAAAAAAAAATGATTATTTCCAGACCTGGAAAGTTGACTCATCAGTTAAGAGCACTCGTTGCTCTTGCAGAGGACTCAAGTTCAATTACCAGCACCAGTGTGGTGGCTCACAACTGTCTATAACCCCAGTTCCAGGAGATCTGAGACACTCTTCTGAACTTGGGCTTCATACATGCATCTAATGTGTATACATACACACAGGCAAAACATTCAAACACATAAAACAGTCTAAGTATCACCAAGTGGATGTGACAGTTCATAATGTCTGAAATCCAGCAGTTGGGAAGAAAAAGCCAGCCTGGGCTACATAGTGAAACTATCTCAAACGAAGCAGAAAAGAAACAAGGGCTTGGTTTGTCGGTCTGTGGCCAGTCACCTGCACTGGAAAAAAATGTTTCCAGATTGTTCTTACGGTGTAAGCAAGTAATCCTACTAGCAAAGGACCAGAGTTGTCCACACCCCCAACCACACAGTAGAAGCATTTCCAAACTATGGAAAGGGCTCAGGAACAGTGAAAAGCTTTGCAGCTGCCCTGGGGGAGAATGTAAGCTAGAACTAAACCAAGTAGCATTTTCCGCTTTCATAAAAGCAAACCTCCATTCATTCTTCATCTCTTCCGTGTTTTTTTCTTTTTTTTTTTTTAAATTTATTTGTTTGTTTGTTTATTATATGTAAATACATTGCAGCTGTCTTCAGACACCCATATGAGGGCATCAGATCTCATTGCAGATGGTTGTGAGCCACCATGTGGTTGCTGGAATTTGAACTCATGACCTCTAGAAGAGCAGTCAGTGCTCTTAACCACTGAGCCATCTCACCAGCCCCTCTTCCGTGTTTTTAAGTTATAAAACTGAGTCCCCTGTTCAAAATCCAACAGGGACATTTAGAATAAAATGTCAAATCCCTCCTCACAAGCTGACCTGCACTGTGCAGCCCTTACCTATGTCTGTCACCTCCTCTCTTCCCCTCTGATCCTCATCTGCTATATTACAGCCACTTGAGCTCCCATGGCATTAAATACATCAATCACGCCGTCACCTTGGGGTCTTGGGACCTGCTGTTCCCGCCTGGCATCCACATGACACTTCTGACTCTATTAGGGTCCCTCAATGCCAAACCATCAGAGAACCCTTCCTTACCAGCATCTCTCGGTTCACAAAACACCACTTCCTACCTTGGGATTGCCGGTCCTTGTTCCTCACGAGTGTGCCCTCGGGCAGGAATGCCCCTGTGTCTGTTTGTTCCTGACACCTAAACATGGCTTGGCTCATGTCAACACAGAGGGTGTGTTGTTGAACAAAGAATAACTGGGTAAATGGATGTGGGTTTTGTTGTTGTTAGGTTCTTTGGTGGTGTTCTTTAAATGAGATCCTTTATTTCTGCGCCTGTTGTAAGTGGTGCGGCTAGATGTACACTATTATTTTGTGCCCAGTAACCCTAAGTTAGCATTTTTAACTTAATTGTTCTTCCACTGATCCTGACTTTATCTAGATAATACATGTCATTTATGAATTATCACGCAGTTCCATTTGTTCTTACACCTCTTTTGTCTGCTTGCATTGGTTCATGTCTCTAAATGTTTTCAAAACTGCCGATAAAGTGCACCTGGGCTGCCTCAGTCAAGTCAGCAACAAGACAGTTGTCTTATTGTTCGTTGCTTGTTTGTTTTAATTTCTCACTAGGATTTATTACTGACGGGAACTCCTTCCTTCTGGGCAGTGTTTTGCTCCGGCAGATCCGCATTCCTAATGACGTATTCTTCTCAGTATCTCTCCACGAACAGATGAAGTCGCATCCCCAACATCAGGAGGACAGAGAGAACTGTGGGGCTCGCTGGGTGCCCCCGGATACAAACATCACAAAAGCAGACAGTATTTGGCATTATCAGAGTCAGGAGTCTCTGGGAAGCTATCCCATCCCAGGGGAGTTAGCCACTTACTCAGGAGGAGGCTATGTCGTAAGGCTCGGAAGAAACTACAGTGCTGCAGCCAGGTGAGTGTGTGCCCTGAGCAAGGGACCCATCACAGGACAGCCAGGAACTGGCCCAGCTGAGAAGTCCATCCGCTGTGGTGCTTCTGTACTGGCCCTGTACTCCTACACTTCTACTTTACACTCGAAGGAAGTAACCCTCCTCCCCTTTTTTAAAAATTATTCCTTGGTTTGTATGGGTGTTTTACTTGCATTTTATGTCTATTTACATGTGTGAAGTGCCCTCGGAGGCCAGAAGAGGGTGTTGGGGTGGATCCCCTGAGACAGGAGTTACAGTTTCAAGCTGCCATGTGGGTGCTAGGAATCAAATCCAGGACCTCTGGGAGAGCAGCCGGTATTCTTAACCACTGAGCCATCTCTCCAGCCCCTCGAACTGCATCTTTAAATTTAGAAATTTCTTGGTCAACTTCAAGTTACAGATTGTTTTGTTTTGTCAAAAAAAACAAAAAAACAAAAAACAAAAGACTTTTTTAATCTGGAAAGAGATTTTTTATTTCAATTCTAGAGGTAGTTGGATTTAGATGGATCTTAGACACACGGTGATCTTCAAATATAAATGGAAACGTTATCCTTTGTAAACCATGATATGAACATCAACCCAAAGTCTAAATGCCCAAACTAAATTGTTAGGACTTTGCAGAGTAGGTTAATACACAAATCCTGATGGTCTTTGTTACCGTGAACGAAAAGGTCTAATTTGTCTGCTGAGCTGGCCAGATGGCTCAGCAGGTAAAGGTTCTTGCTGTCATGTCTGAGGACCCGAGACCATCATGATGACCTGGGACTCTAGGACCCACATGATACATAACTGACCCCTTGAAGTCGTCCTCTGACCTCCACATACTCACTGTGGCACACACATACCCAATAAATACAATAACAATTTAAAGCAAAACTGGTTTCAAAGTTATAGCAGCAAGGAACTACTCAAAAACAATGTCAATCAAATAATGACCTTTATACTTCTTTCTTTCTGTTTTTTTTTTTTTTTGGTTTTCAAGACAGGGTTTCTCTGTGTAGTCCGGGCTGTCCTGGAACTCACTCTGTAGACCAGGCTGGCCTCGAACTCAGAAATCCGCCTGCCTCTGCCTCCCAAGTGCTGGGATTAAAGGCGTGCGCCACCACCGCCCGGCTTTATACTTCTTTCAACTCTTGAGTACCCGATAGGATACTCTACTGTGTGGAGTATTGAATGTTTCAAATAGTAGTGGACAGGGTTTATAAAACAAATCCTGCCTTACAGATTAAATGGCAAATACGGTTTCCTTGGTCTCTACCCTTGTTGTGAACGCTACTGTGAAGGTCTTATTCCTAAGTTAACTATCCACGTTATCACCGCATGACTTTGGGAGTGACTAGTCATGAAGTCTTTTATAGGAACACCAGAAGGGATGAGGCTTCTCATGTGGTCTGTAACAGAGCCAGGGTGCTGTTCTCCACTCCATTATTGAATGGCTCTGTTTCCCTGTGTCTCCAGGGTTCTGCAGCATCTGGAGCAGAGGCGCTGGCTGGACCACTGCACAAAAGCCCTCTTTGGGAATTCACAGTCTTTAATGCTAATGTGAATCTGCTCTGTGTGGTGACCCTCGTCTTGGAATCCAGTGGTGTGGGTATGTAGGCCTTCTCTCTTGCTCTGCCACCGGCTGTCTCAGGGCAAGGCAGCCTTTACTGATCATATACCATTCATTCAAGCAAACTTTATTGATTACTCAGAAGTATGATTTTTTTTTATTTTTCTATGTGTATTGGTGTTTTGCCTGCATGCATATCTGTGTGAGGGTGTCAGATCCTGTAACTGGAGTTATAGACAGTTGTGATCTGCCATGTGGGGCTGGGAATTGAACCAGATCCAGAAGTATGTTTTGTTTTGTTTTCTTTTAAATCAAATAGCTCAACAGCTTTTTTACCTCCCACTCCCCAGATGCTACTTTCAGTTTCATCTGATATTAAATTTTTATTATATTTTAAAAAATGTTTTTGAGACAGTATCTCTCTGCATAGTTCTGGATCTCAAAAACTTGCTATGTAGACCAGGCTGGCCTTTACTCACAGAGATCTCTCCCCTCTGCCTCCTGAGTGCTGAGATTAAAAGCATGGATCACTACACCAGACTTTCAAATGTTTTGTTTATTCATCCACGGATTTTTGGTTTTAAGTGTTACTTTTTTCTGTGAAGGGGATTTAGCTTTTGTACTCATGGCCCTAGCATCCATCACCCATTGCTTTGTCTTCATCATTGAGCCTTTGCCATTAATATCACAGCATTGCCAGGGTACTCAATGGCAATTGTCAACTTTGTCAGAGTGGCATCTCACAGATGATTAGATGCTAACAGGTCCGTTCCTTTTCGGGAAGTCTGCGTTGATCTAACTCCCTCCTCCTCTTTATCCTAGGATTGACTGACAGGTATTCTCCCCTTAACCACTGTGTATTGCTATTAATTGGGGGAGCATTTCCCTCCAAGATAAGCAGAACAAGTAGCTTCTACCCTGCTCTCTAGCTCAGTGGTTCTCAACCTTCTTAATGCTGCGACCCTTTAGTACAGTTCCTCGTGTTGTGGTGACCCCAAACCAGAAAATTATTCCATGGCTACTTCATAACTGTAACTTGCTACTGTCATGAATCATAATTTAAATATCTGATATGTGACACCCAAAGGGTCTCAACCCACAGGTTGAGAACCACCGCTCTAAATGCCCCTGAAAGCTTCCTGGGGTTCTTAGGGTCTTGTTTAACTATCAAAGACAAAGGCAAAGGGGGAGGGGCTTAAAACTTGAGATATAGCTGTACAAAGTGAGAAAATTTTGTTCCTAAATGTTCTTTCTGTTTCCAGGGCTACATCTCTGTTCCAGTATTTCAGGGTTAGAATTCACAAGACCTTCCATAAAATTATGAAAAATTTATAAAAGCATAAATCTACACATCTCCTAGCCTTTTAGGTTGCATCTGAAACCATGTAGCCCATCTTCATATAAGCATCCAGCATTCTCAGGACATCGATACTTTTATTTTGATGTCTGCAGCGTTCTAACTTGAACAGAGAACACCTGTTACAGGTGTGAAGCCAATGCTTGTCCCTCCAGCTGAGGTCCCGCTCTGCCAGCTTTAGTGAGATGGACATTTTTCCAGTAGCTTACCCATGACTCATCTAATGTTTCTCCAGGAAATACTAAGTAGAACAGGGAGACTGAAGCGTTTAAAGTTGACGACACAGGAGCAGCTGGGTTGTTTGGTTTTATGAAAAGGACAAAAGCTTAGATTCTTGACTGCAGGTGTTCTTCTTCTCAGGGACTTTCTTCACCTCCCTGCAACTGGACAGTTTAACTTCCCTTCACCCATCAGAGAGGGGCTTTGCCTGGATTATCTCACAAGTCGCCTACTACCTTCTCGTCTGTTACTACGCCTTCATCCAGGTGAAGTGAACATGTCAGATGTGTGCACAGCCAGCAGACAAACCCTCTCTGGAGGGCTCCATCATGACACGGCACTACACATACAGTTGATATTTGGGTCCTTTTTCCAAGGCCTGGATTCAGAGGCTGATTGATTTCTTCCAAGTAGAATAGCTTACTCAGTTCTGGCATGTTCAAAGAATTGAGTTGGTTCTTAATACCTAATATTTCACATAGTTTCTTTATTTTAAGATTTATCTATGTTTATGCAATTTTTGCCTGCATGTATGTATGTGTACCACATACCCATAGAATTCAGCTGGTAATTCCCCTGGAACTAGTTACAAATGTTTGCCAATTACCATGTGAGTGTAGGGACTTGAACTCAAGTCCTCTGTAAGAACAAACAGTACCCTTAACCACTGAGCCATCTCTCTAGCCCTCTTATACCGTTTCTTAACCCTTATATATAGTAATGTCAAGAAAGTATGCCAGGCAAAAAGCACTGAAAAAAAAAAAAAACCAAAAACAAGAATTATTGTAAACAGTATTTTATTGTCAAGCTTGATAAACAATGAATATTTTAAAGCTTTTATAAATTAAGTGTATGCTATAGTTTTCAAATCTCCAAGAATGATTATATCTGGTAAAATTTTATTAGCAACCAACTTTCCTTTTAGCAGTGTGAGGGACTGAGAACAGTCCCATGTCCACGGCCCATGTGCTTTACCTGCTGAAGTCCCAGCGGGGCAGACTCTTTTCTTAGGGTCATCCAGACAACAATGGTGACTATGCTGTCTTTGCTCAGGGCTGTCGGCTGAAGCGGCAGAGGTTGGCGTTCTTCACTAGGAAAAGAAACATTCTGGACACAAGCATCATCCTCATTAGCTTCAGCATCTTGGGGCTCAACGCTCAGAGCGTCTCTCTACTTCACAAAAACATGCAGCAGTACCGCCAGGACCGGGACAGGTAAGGGACCTGAGTTGCGGGCATACCTACCTCATGCCAAAGGCTTCCTGATCCCCGTCCTTCCTTCTCTTCCATTCCCCACCAGATCTGCTGCATTTGTAAAATGCAGGTTAAACTAGAACTAGGACTCAGGACCATAGCAGGAAGATCAACTCACTAAGGCATCTGTACTAGCCCTGCCGAAAGGCTCTGAGGTGCTCAAGTATCAATGGAAGATAATGCATTTACGTTTCAGAGCAAGGACTTGGAATTGAGGGTACTTTGTAAGCAATAAAGCCTGAGACAAGTCAAATTATCGTCCTTTAAAAGGATACAAACCCAGTGCAAGACACACTCATCAATATTAAGTTTTCATGCTTTTTTTTTTTTTCTATTACCCATATCAGGCTACTGAATACTTTTAAATCAAGTATTTCCAAAGCTAAGGGCTTGAGATCTAAAACCTTCCCAAAGCACAGTCCCAGTTAGGTCTTTCTTGAACTGTCTACACTGGGATAGTGGGTCTGTGTAGCCCAAGGGGCTATGGCAGGCAGCTGAGCTCCAGGCTGCTGTGTGGCACTGCCAGTTCAGTGGTTCTCAACTTTCCTAATGCTGCGACCCTTTATCACAGTTCATGCTGTGGTGACCCCCAATCATTTCGTTGCTACTTTATTACTGTATTAATATTGTTATGAATCATAAATATTTTTGGAGATATAGAGGGTTGCCAAAGATGTCTCGACCCATGGGTTGAGAACCACTGGCCTAGGCCTTTACCAACAGAGGATCTGTACTCGCCAACTTGCTTATTGCTACAGGACTCTCTCCAAGTAAACTGATTGCTGTGACATGCAATGTACTTCACACAACAAAATGGAACTGTGGGGTAAATCTCTCACCTCTTTTAACTCTCAGTATGACTATGACCACTCACTGGTGTCTGTCAGAGAACACGGGTGCTAGAAAACAAGCCATGACAATGGCATATCTCCTTAGGGTAACTCTCCTTTTGAGAGATTTTGGCTCTAACAACCATGGAGGGTGGTCCCCATTTCTAGGATACGAGGGAAAGACATCAGCTAGGAGCTGCTTTGAAAGGCTGCCAGGATGGCTCCCAGCCACGGGCCTGTCTGTGTTTTCAGTGTTTCTGGCCATGCTAGAGAGCAGTTTCACCGCAGTGGGTGTCTGACATAGCTGCTAACCTGCGGAGGAAGCCCTAGCGAGGCCGCTGACAAGCGAGGGCAGCTCCCTGCGCTGAGTAACTGTCATTCGGCATTCCTTGGTTACAGGTTCATCAGTTTCTACGAGGCACTGAGAGTGAACTCGGCGGTCACTCACCTCATGGGCTTCCTGCTTCTGTTTGCAACTGTGCGGGTGTGGGACCTTCTGCGACATCATGCCCAGTTACAGGTCATCAACAAGACACTGACCAAGGCCTGGGATGAGGTGCTGGGCTTTCTGCTGATCATCGCAATCCTGCTGAGCAGCCACGCCATGACTGTAAGCCCCAAAGCCCAGCACCTTCCCCGCGGGCTGAGTCCTGTCTGCTCCCTCAGGAAAAGTCACTGTTCAGAAAACCAGCAGGTTAACACTGGGTTTTTTGAGTCAGATAGGAAAGCTGGGTTTAGTCACATTCCATATTTCATGTCTCAAACCCAGATGTGTTATCACATCTCTAAGATACAGACAAAAAGAGATCACATGTAGCACGGTGATCAAATTTTGTAGACACGGTAACTTGAATAGCCACAAGGAATTCCTGTTGCTTCTGTTGGCCATATCAAGTACCTCAGGGCAGAAATGAGATCCGTTACCACTGACTGGCCTTTCTCCCATTCAGTTCAACCTGCTGTTTGGATGGAGCATCTCTGACTACCGGAGTTTCTTCAGATCTATAGTGACTGTTGTTGGCCTCTTGATGGGAATTTCTAAGCACAAGGAGGTAAGATAAGTTTGCAGGTAGGTAGAAGCAGCCTAGTTAGTTACCTTTCAGATTGATGTTCGGCTTAGCAGCTTTACTGGTGCGGTGGGGTGGGGTTGCTTAGCATGCAGCCTCCCACTGCACAAGCTAAGGAGAGAACCTACCTTCCTTATCCTTCTCTCAGAGTAAGGCCTGTGCATGACTTTACATTACTCACCTATTGCTTCCTAAGCACCTGTGCTCAGCATTTCGCCATGGCCTCTGCATCAGCTCCTGCCTCCATATGAAAGCCAAATAAACCCTTTCCTTCCTACTTGCTTTTCGTTCACCTCGTCTCCATCCTTGCCTTCTCTTCCCCCATATCTTCACTCTGCTGCCAAAGGACACCTGGCCAGAACAGCGCCAAGCTGCTGCCAATGCTCTCCATGGCCCACATGTAAGGGAAGCGGGCAAACACATGCCAGAAAGAATTGCATTAGTTCTGTTCACAGTTAACAAACCCCTGAGGTTTACTCCTCTCTGGCCCACACAAACCCGTCTGTCCATGTTACATACAGGACAAAGAACTTCACACACAAAATTAGGTCTGAATTAGGTACAGTGGTTAGAACATTAATATATTTTTTTTTTAAAAGTCATATAGTACCATAATTTTATGCAAAATTAGTTAAAGTGAGAGGAAAACTTCAATTATGCATTTTATGAGCATTTGGGCCCTAACATTTAAAGGGTTGTGTGACCAGGAAATTGATGGAACTGGCAACACTTGAACAATTAATCACTTTGATGGCCCATTATCTTAGGGTTTCTATTGCTGTTATTAAACACTATGAACAAAAAGCAAGGAGGAAGGGAAGGGTTTATTTGGCTTTCATATGGAGGCAGGAGCTGATGCAGAGGCCATGGCGAAATGCTGCTTACCAGTTTGTTCCTCATGGCTTTGCTCAGTCTGCTTTCTTGTAGAACCCAGGACCACCTGCCCAGGGCGGTACCACCCACACACTGGGCCCTTCCACGTCAACCACTAATTATGAGAACACTACAGTATAGATTTGCCTACAGCCTAGTATTATGGAGGCATTTTCTCAGTTGAGGTTCCCTCCTCTCAGATGACTACAATTGTCTGTCAAAAGTTGACATGAAACTAGGTAACACACCCATGACTCCAAGGTTACTGATTACATAGGTTAGTCAGTGGTTTTCTTCTCGAGAAAGGAAGCAACAGCTATTTGCTATACTGTTATGGTTGTAGCTGCTTTCACAAGGGGGTGAGTCACTGGTTAACAGGCTAGTAGCAACAATCAATGGGCCAAAACCGAAGTGTGTGTGTGTGTGTCCATTTGTTAAAAAGAACACCTCACAAGGCTAAGTATAGAAACCATCCTAGTAAGACCCGAATTTACAAAGTTCTATGCAGACAAGCGAAAAGAACTTAACTACCAGTACTCAGACCTTACAATAAAGTGGTGGGAAAGACAGTAAGTCAATGGCCCATTTCCAAAACCTTGCACACACCCTACCACAGCTACCCCAGTCGAAAGCCAATCTTTCTTAACTTTTACTGGAAGACTCTTGTGTCCAGAGAAGCTTCCCGAATGGCAGGCAGGTTATATGATCCCTTCTGGTATGCATTTATTCTTTCCACATGCTTGTTACCCCAAGCTTTTGTGTTTAAACAGATGTTTTCAGTTTCCACAACTTAGCTGGGATTTGAATCACAATTCTATTACTTACCTGTTTTTCTTGTAAAAGCTGAGAATTCAAATTCTAATATCCTTATTCATGTTATGTCCACTTAAAAGTATTTTCCTTAGGATTTTTCTCTCCCTAGTTTTATCAGATTCAAACGTGTGTTTAGAAATAAATCCCGGATCTTAGCAGTTTGTAATGCTAACTCCGGAACCTTGCTGTCTTCCCAGGTTATTGCTCTATGCCCGATCCTGGGCTCCTTTCTGGTTCTCAGTAGCATCCTCCTGATGGGACTTGTGATCATTAATCTTTTTGTTTCTGCCATTCTCATTGTCTTTGGAAAAGAAAGGAAGGCCTGTGAGGTAAGTAACTGAACTGGAAAGTGTAATGCCGTTTTCCAACCTTCCTAACGCTGTGACCCTTTAACACAGTTCCTCATGTTGTAGTGATCCCCAACCATAACAGTATTTTCATTGCTACTTCATAACTGTAATTTTGCTACTGTTATGAATCATAATGTCAACATCTGTTTTCTGATGGTCTTAGGCAACCGGTGAATGGGTTGTTTGACATCCCCCAATAGGGGTCGCAACCCACAGGTTGAGAACTGCTGCTTTAATACAGGCATGGTGGCACACACCTGTAATCCTAGCATTTGGAAGTGGAGATAGGACTTAAGAGTTCAAGGCCAACCTGGGTTACAAAGTAAGACCCCACGACATTACAAACAGACATAATGCACAGGGTCAGCACATTCTCTTTAGTCGTCTCAACTACTTTTCTATTAAAAAAAAAAGTTGCCAAGAAGACATTATATTCTGTAACCATAAGTAAACAGCTGGTCTTCAACCATTCAGTAGATATACCCAACATCTGACAGTAAGCCATTAAAGACTTAGTACCTTTACTATCTCCTATGTATTTGTGGGGTTGTTTGGAGCGGTATCCTTGGTACTGTCACAATTTCAGTTCACTTACTCTTCTTTTTGTCTTCAACTACTCAGAAAGAAGCTACACTGACAGATATGTTACTACAGAAGCTCTCAAGTCTGCTAGGAATCCGCCAGCACCAGAATCTTTCATCTGAGAAACATGCTGACAACACTGGGTATTGACCTTCGTGTCTTAAGATGAACTCTCTGGCTTTTGTTACTGCCTAGCATAGCTTACATTTCACTATATTATCACACTGTGTTAGTCGAGAATCAAAGTCCACTTGTCTCCATATTCTTGCCGATGGGTATCAGCAGAGCCTTAAGGATAATGATACACTAGGAACACAACACCAAACAGCTCTACTGCCATCCAGCAGGTAACAGAATGCTCACTACTCCTGCCCCAAAGGGTGAGCGCACTTGCAGCTTGCTATAAGGGTAGCAGCCAAGCAAATTGACAGATGCCATCTGAGTTCAAATCAGGGATGGAAACGAGCCCCCAACAGCCCGACGCCTGCAGTGGTGAGAGGAGAGTGAGGCTGGGTCTGCCCTGTACACTAATGTGGGTCACCAGGGTAACTATCTTCCACTAAGATCCAAATCCACTCATTTAACCAACACTAGAGAAAGCAGGACATGGATCTTTATTAGCAGCTAGAGCTATGAGATACAAATAAATCAAAAACACTGACATTGAAGTTGCTGGAAACAGGTATGTACAGAAATATTACAGGTAAGCAAAAATCTCATCTTCCAATCCCAAAGCTAACCTCTTGGGGAAGGACAGCCTTGGCTAGGGGCAAAGCAGCAAATAAGTTACCGTAATAAAGTCTCATCCACCCAGGAAAGCAGTGAACTACAGCTACATGGCACTAAAACTTAAGATACCAGTTTATAAAGATTCCCTTAATCATAAAAGTTTTCAAATGAAAACACATACCCCTCCTCTCCTGTAGGCTTCCAGCTCTCTACCCAAGGGACTTGAGTACTTCTATTAAGGCAACTAGAAGCCCACGCTGAGCTTAGATAATGACCTGCACTTCCTTCCTAATGTGCTATGGGGAAAAGCAAATTTCCACAGTGCTGCTCTTTCCTAAAAAGGAAACAGCACTCAAAATAAAGGAGAAGGCCACAGAGGGCTCCCTGAGAATCCAGTAAAACTAAGAGAACGTTTCCAAACAGACTCTGCAACTGGATCCAGGCGGAACAGTGCCCTGCAGCAAGGAGTAGTGTACATGTCAATGAGAGGGCCAGCCTCCAGGAACTGTGACAGTGGCTTCCTGAGCCACCTTCCAACTCATTTGAGAAAACACATGGTAGCCTTGATTCTGTCTACAATCACCCCCATGCAGAGGGAAGTATTTACAAGTCAAGGTTGAAACTCTCTTCCATGGTCCAGCCATCTTTGGCAACTCTACCCACAATACTTCTCACTCCCTGGGAATGGAAGGGCCGGGGAAGAACCAAGGATCCATGTGACAGGAAGACAGCTAACAGGAGCCAACTGCTCCAGCCAGAGTCCCTAGCTGTTAGTCTCTCAGCATCACTAGAGAACTGGAAAGCAACACAATTGGTAGAGCAGCAGGAGAGCCCCAAGGAAGAGTGCTCAGTGATGGTTAACAGAGGAAACGGAATTTCACGGAGATTCATTGTTACAAGGAGAACTGTTCAGTATCAACTTCCACAATGTGGATGTTGCCTGGTTTAAGAGACCTATGTTTTCTTTTTCAGTTCCTCAAATCTCCGGGAAAGATCATCAAAGTCTATGTCTTCTGATGCTGAGGTACTGGCTCCAGCAGATGCAGTCGGGAGTGTGTCTGGTACTGATGGCAACTCTGGCAGTACAAAGGTGTTGTAATTATCCACAGGTCTGGAAGGGGGCTTTGCAGGAGCTTCTGGCTTGGGTCCTAATGAAATCAGGTCAAAGAGCACAATGTTACACGTGGCAGAGGAATGACTCAGCCATCCTTTGACAAAACCCCACAATCCTTTTTGGCAGAGGACAAAAAAAAAAATCAAATCAACTCAAAATGCAGAAGATGAGACATAGTTAGAGTATTTGGCTAGTATACACAAAGCTTAGTTTGATCCACAGCACTGCACACAACTGCACATGGCAGTAAATGCCAGCACTAGGAAGGTAGAAGCAAGTGGATAGGGAAGTCCAAGTCATGTTGAGACTGGTACTATCTGATGCAACAGGAATAGTCTATTCTGTATACGGTTCTTCCACTTTGCTTTCCTTCCTTTTCTTTCAATGCTGGAGATCAAATCCAGGGACTTGCACATGCTGGGCAAGTACTCCACCACTGAGTTTACGGCCTCAGTCTCCCAGTGCACCCCACACCCAACTGCTCTAATTTTCAATATGCTTCCTGGGTTGCTAGCAGCACTTTATTTTTTAAAATTGATTTTTATTGTATGTGCATTGGTGTTTTTCCTGAATGTATGTCTATGTGAGGGTGTTGAGTCTCCCAGAGCTGTTACAGACAGTTGTGAGCTGCCACGTGAATACTGGGAACTGAACCTGGGTCCTCTGGAAAAACCGCCATCTCTCCAGTCCTAGAACTTACTGAGTAACTACAAAAATATGTCTGCTTTATGAACATTCACCCTTAGTATTTGTGCCTATTTTGTCCTCTCTGCTGGCTAGTTTTATGTCAACTGGATGCAAAGTAGAATCATTTAGCAAAAGGGAATCTCAATTGAGAAAATGCCCCCACCAGATTAACATCAAAGGCCCGGCTCACTGGAGGCAGTGCCTCCCCTAGGTTAGGTGGTTCTGAATGGTAGAAGAAATCAGGCTGAAAATAGAGCTGGCCCTGCTGGCATGGGCACAGGTGAGCAAGCCCCAAGGACATGAGAGTGGGAGAGCTGGCTCCACCCTTACCAACTGGACTGGATTAGTCAGAGCAGTGCTAGAGACCACACCGGCGGTGCAGGTGCAGGAGAGCTGGCCGGCTGCCCAACTCACTACCACCCAGGGCTTTGAGTTGGCCCACCCCAACATCTACCCCATCTATGACCTGCTGGAGCATGTAAAGGGGTCAGTTCTACAGATCCAAACTTACAGGGTCTCCATGACACAGAGAACAACAGGATAGCTAAGAAAAGTCCCAGTGAGGATCCAGTATTGCCAGAGTAGCAGAGGCCTTGTACCAGACCAACAACTCATTGCAAAGAAGTATGGACAAAAGAGTTTACTGTGGGATTCACTGTGACACTACAGCTTCACAACAAGATTGGGGGTGGGGGGTGAAGGATGGGTACAGGGACAGAGGGATTGGGATATATGATGTGAAATTCACAAAGAATAAAAAGTTAAAAAAAAAAAAAAAAAAAAGCTCACTTCAAAACCCAACTGAGGCGGGGAGGACCTCAAGTGATGGCTCAGTGGTTAAAAAGCTCTTCCAGAGGACATGGGGTTTAATCCCCAGGACTCACAGGGTCACTCACAACGGTAACTCTAGTTCTGCAGGATCCAGTGCTCTCTTCTGGTCTCCAAGAGCACTGCATGCACATGGTGTATATAGACATACACAAAGGGAGGGGGTTGGGGGGAGGCTGAAGAGATGGCTCAGCCGTTAAGATCACATGCTGTGCTCTTCCAAGTTCAGAACCTACCTATGTCAAAACCACCTGTCAAGCTAGGCATGGGGGTACATGCCTTTAATCCCAGCACTTAGGAGGCAGGTGGATCTCTGAGTTTGAAGCCAGTCTGTCTACAGAGTCAGTTCCAGGACAGCCAAAGCTACGAGAAACCCTGTCTCAAACACACACCACCCATCACTGCAGCCCAGAAGGACTCCTTCAGCCTCCATAGGGACCTGCACTCACGTGTATAAACCCACATACATATAAATAATGAAAAATGGAGAATTTGAAAAATTGGGGCTGAGGAAAGCAAGAAGTCCCAAGTTCTTTGTTAGATACATATGTGAAAAGAGGATATGGACCATGATTTGAATGCCATGGCCCTGGAGAGAGAAACTGTAAGAGTATGCAGCACCATGAAGCTTTCTGAAACACACTTACCAACAATCTGTGCAGAAGAAACATTTTTATCACCATTAATGTCATCAACCTGCAAAACAAAGATTGTTACCAAAGGAAAAAACAATGACATCTCTAGACAAAGTACTAACACCAGCTCCTTGTCTTCCAAAAGCTAAGCTATTCACCAAAAGCAACAGACTTAGCTCTTGCCTCCTAGTCTCTCCATGCTTCTCTGAACCACAGAAGACACCATGCCAACCTCTGACCTACTTACTAAGCAAAGAAAGAAAAGTCTTACCACACTGTGACACCTTTCAGCTTCCAGGCAAAGCAAACTAGGAAATCTACAAGAACCAAGGCCTCAAGGACTGAAGATCCACCTCATTCCACAAACAGCTGGCCATGTTTTGATACATGGAATGCTAAAGCTTGAGAAAGACTCAGTTCCAGTAGAAAACACATCAACTAGAGATGGAAACCAATGGGAAGAATGATAAGCGAACTCAGGATCAGGGAGAGCTTCCTAGGTGAGTAATTTACAGAGCACATCCCATACCAACTTGTTTTCTAAGCAAATCATAAGCTGGAAACAGCTCCAAAGTCATGTATGCATAAGGCATGTGTGTATATGCAAGACTGGCAGAAAACAAGTAATTCTGAAGCAGAGACAGTTCAAGGCATCTTTACCACATGAGCCATTTATGGAAATTTCCATATACCCCCAAGCACTGGGAGCTATGCCTAGGGCCTCCCACACCACAGACACGCACCCCATCACTGAACTACTTCCGTGATTTTTGTTTTACTTTTCATTCTGAAACAAGGTCTTTGACTGGTGATCTACTTCAGCTCCCAAACTGCCACAGGTTTGCTCTATTTTAACTTTTAACTACAAGAATAAAGTGTGAACTAAATGCTACAGGCCAAAATTGACTAACTGGATATTTTGGTTATGTCAGATACCCCATTACTATCCTTTCCCATGAACATTGTGAACTTAAAGGCAAACGAAAAGCCTGGTGCTCTCATAAGTATAGTACCGAGTTACAGCAGCTCAGTGAGTCTCAGACTGGCTAATAGACAAATGTACCACGCTAAGTGCTCTAGAGGCACACTGCTTCCCTTCAGTGTTTTAGATGGGCTCATGTAGTCCAGGCTGACTTGAACTCCTGATCCTTCACAGTGCTGAGACTGCAGGCATGTGCCACCATGTGAGTAGTAACTTCCTGATGCCTGCCTGACTTCAGTGCTGACATAGCATGCCCACCACAAATGCCACCAACAGCACTCCCCATCTCCAGGGCGGTATGAAAGCAACAAAGAATCCAGAACCAAGACCAAACCCATACTACATTGATCAAAAGTTTGCCTTCCCTGTTGTCATTATTTTGCTCTCTTCATGGGATTCACTCTCTTGCCGTTTACCAAAAGGCTCAGGCACTTACAGATTCATAGGATGGGGGAGTTGCTGGTATCTGAGGTGGGTGAATGTTAGGAAAGGCCTGGTAAGTCCCCACTGGCAATCCACTGAAATCCGACTGTAAGAGAAAAGCAGTATCAGAAACACCGCCTCCCACTCTGTAACTTCTAGATGTCCTGGGAAGAAGTATGTGTAAAAACACATTATGTACATATGTATACATTCAAAGGAAAAAGAAGGCTCAAACGGATCACATGTGGTCACAAAAACTACAAGCGTAAAGATCTACAAAGGTTATTCTTCAATTATCACATCGAGTAGTTTAATGTCTGCATCAAGGGAAAAAAACTGAATCATTTGATTGCTACCAATGACCTACTATAAAACCAACATCCTAGCAACAACAGCTTTTCAGCCTGGTAATAAAGGGATGCTCTTGTTTTCAGGAAAAAAACAAATAAAAAACAACAACAAAAACCCCTACTAACATTACTGCAATAGGTTTCCAGCTGGTTTTCCTAGTACTAGCTATAGATTTTTCTACTTCAGTTCTTGTAGCTAAAGCCAAGGACTTTCCTGGATCTGATATTGTTCCCCAATACACTTGCTTGACTACTCAGCTAATACAAGTGTTGTCATTGTTCTGTATTCCTAGCAACCTACAGCTTCTCAGTGTGTCCAGAGCCCATCTGGTCTCTTCTGCAACATTTCCTTAAGCTTACGTGCACACTTTCTTTATGCACATATACTTACTGGTCCCTTTGGCAGTGGGTATGCGAAGGGAGCATTTGGAGATGGCATGGGCATGGGCATAGGCATGGGCACGATCCCATCAGGTCCACCGACAGGGGCTGTGAACCCACCCCGCCTCCTCTTCCAGGACCACCTTTCTTCACATCATCCGTAAATCCAACATCGATAAGATCTGTCTCCACCCCAACAGGAGCTTCTGCCTAAGAAAAAAACAGAAGCATTTATTAAGCATGGCCATGGCCAGGTTTCCTAGAAAGTTCAGCGATATACATATAAGCATAAAAGTTGTTTACTTTGGTCTCATATAGCCCAGGCTAGCCTTGAACTGATCCTCTTGCTTCTACCTCCCTAGTTAATAGCCCATTAACTGCTTTTTTGCTAACCTGATACCGCTTTTCTTTCATAATAGTGGTCATACCATCAACAGCTGTAGGGAAAGGGAAGGCACTAGGGAGGAGAAACACTACACTGCAGTACTGCAGCACAGCCTCAGACAAGTCCCCAGGAAGCAAGAGGAAAACAAAGGAAAGCAAAGGAGACAAAGGTCTTCAAGGAAGGGAAGGGGGCAGAGTGTAGAGTTTAAAGTCCCCACCCTAGGAAATTCAGAAAGAAAATGTTCCAGGAAAGACCCCCTTCTCCAGCAGAGGGCCAGCTCTAAAGAACATGCACACACTAACACTCCTGAGAGTTGGGGAAATGCTGCTGTCTGGGTGTGTCTTTGCTGGAGGCTGGTTCATGTAAGAACTTCTGCCATTCCCTACTAACTTAATTGTTGAATCATTATTATAGTCAAGACAGAGAACTTGTTTTACATGTATATCTACACTCAGCTTTCTAACCACTCCCTGAACAAGAAATGAACTGTGTAAATCCCGGAGTACTGCTATGTACAAGGGGATTCTCGACTTCTTCCAGCTCACTGAAAGGCAGAAATAACATGCTTTAACATTTTTGTCAAGATTGTGCATTCTCAAGCTGCCTTCGTTTGCTCAATCTCATGCTTTAAATGCCCTGTGAGTTTGCAGTCATATTTATTGTTATACAAGAAGGTACCAAAGGCTTACGTGCACCAAATCAACTAGTATAAATACTAGCTCCCTGTTCCCCAAAAAGTCCTGCATAGTCTCTTTTTCCTTTGTGCTCAGGCATAAACTTACCATGACAACGGAGTCAGGTTCATAGGGTACATTGTAATTCTTGGCAATTTCAATCAGGTATCTCTCCACTAGGATTTTGGGTGGGGCTTCTACACTCAGTTTGTGCATCAGCTGTGATAGAAGACTGATGTTAAGAAGCATCCATACAACCAGCCTAGTCCCCACCTGCTTCTTTTAAAATTTAATTTCTCTCATTTTCCTGGCAACACTGAGGAAGATGAGAATAAAGATGAACTACTTTTTCCCAGTCAAATTCCCAGGCACATTACAGGACACATGCTTTCCTCACTCTCTAGTTATGAGACAGGTATGCAGCACCAAAGCCTTCCTCATTCTATTCCTCCAACCTTCTTTCCACCTTCCTCTGCCTTCCTAACTCACAGCAGGTGGAAAAGAGAAAAGTTCAACAATCAGGTTGTTGGGGACGACCCAGATTACACTGCAGGCCACACAGATATCCTCCGCCCTTCCCTAGAAAATATATCCCCAGCTACCTCAACCATGCACCTGTACAACTCAAACACCTGCTGGTAATAAAACTACCTGCCCCACTGGGTCCTATTTACCAGAGGGGTTCATTACCCTATCATTCACAGTCCCAATCTGGTTGGTCCTGCACAACTTGCCATATTCCTTGCTATATTTGGCACAGAGCTGATCGGCAACCTACATAGAAAAAGAAAAACTGTTAACAGAAACAGCTTCACCATTTCTCCTACCAACATTAAACATATCTTTATTACTATGTTTAAAAATAACCAATATCTACTGTTTTTGTTTGTTTGTCTTGTTTCTTGAGACATGGTTTCTCTGTGTAGTCCCAGAAGCCCTTGAAGTCACTCTATAGACCAGGCTGGCCTTGAACTCAAGAGATCCACCTGTCTCTGCCTCCTGAGTGTTGGGATTAAAGGCTTGGTACACTATGTCCAGCAAAAACCACAATGTCTATAAAACCTTGGTAAGTATACATTATTTTTCATTTACCCAGAAAGCAACAACCTAACTGCAAACACTCTCATTAAGCATGATAAATACTGAAAGTACACTATGAGCCGAACACGTGGCAGACAACTATAATCCCATTAACTAGGGAGGTAGAATCGAAATCAGTTCAAGGCTAGCCTGGGCTATATGCCCCCACCCTCCAAAACCAGTAATCTGATGATGAACAAAAAAGACACTTTTCAGTCAATCGGTAGCCATGCACGCCTTTATTGCCAGCACTAGGTGGCAGACGCAGGCAGATTTCTCTGAGTTTGAGGCCAACCTGGACTACAGAGTGAGTTCCAGGACAGCCAGGGCTACACAGAGAAACCCTGTCTTGAAAAACAAAAACGAACAACAACAACAAAAACAAGACACTATTCCTAAGGAGTCTTATAATCTATGTGCAAAATAATAATAGTGATAGTAACCCAATAAAGGTCCACCTGCAGCTAGGATAAATACTACTAAAGGAAGGTACAACATGCAAATCAGACCTGAACAGAAGAGTGAGGTGAGGCTGCCTCTGAAGAAA